>JABYQM010000012.1:1492500-1495000 GCA_022606115.1 Daedaleopsis nitida
AGCAAGCCAGTCCTAGATCTCCTTGTTTCCCGTTCTCACAAGTTTCAGACCAGCTCTCCCAGTCCTATGGACTAAGATCACGGCCTTCAGTGAGGACTACCAGCGACCGGCAGCATCTGAAAGGTGCGCGCAGTCACGGCGTATCCCCGAGTGGTTAATTGCTATCAGGTTTGGCCATCGGCAAGTAATCCACATCCTTCAACACCGCAGACACAAGTCACAAAAGGACAGTATCCGACCGTTTGAGAAACCGAACTAGCGTTCGATACAATCCCGACCCATCCCATCCGCGAACCAGTACATCCTGCGTGGCAGGCGCATCTATGGCTCGGTCCAGGGAGTGTCAGCCATCCCACAGAATGGAGGCTTACTAGAACAAGGCCTTTCGGCCCCCATTGCAATTCAGATCCGTATCCCAAATCCGCGGCCGTTCGTGCTACTAAGGGAACCTCTGGCTCTACCCGTTCAGCTACCTACTAAGCCACACTTAAGTGACCGTTCGTGCTACTGAGGGAACCTCTGGCTCTACCCGTTCAGCTACCTACTAGGCGGACCACGACAATACCGTTCGGCTGACTAAAGGTTTGCCCTTTCGGTCCGCACGCGAACCTACTGAAGCTGCCTCGATCAAAGCTTACTGAGCGAGTTACTAACCTACTCGACATCGCAGTCAATACTCAGCTTGCGCCTTTCTGTCTGCTTGCCTTTCAGCTTTCCCTCATGTAGTAGGCAGGGCGCTCTGGGTGGCTGTGCCTTGACCCGCCGCGGGTGAGGCGTGAAAACAGGTGTCCACTATATCGCGTTTTGGCAGGGGCTCCCCTTGCGCGTTATTTCGTGCCTGCGCACATTTCCGCAACTTTGCTCTCCCTCCCTGCCCTCCCCTTGGGAGGTCCCGGAAGCACATTTCTAAGGGGCAGGCATGTCTATAGTATCCATAGACCGCATTTTGAGCGATCACAAGGGTGTACATTGTACCACTAACAACGCATTTTTGGCTCATGCTACACTTGTGTTCCACTCAACATGCATGTCTTTGGCCCACACACTGCATGTGCACCACACAGTCTGTCTGTTGCATGGTCTAGGAGGCTGACTAGACCTAGTAGGCTGATAGGTCTATGGGCTGACTAGGGCTCAACGCTGTCCCAAAGGATGACATGCAGGATGGAGGACCGGGTTCAGTTGGTGAACCTTTCTGTCACAGTTGACTAGCTAATGATACTACTACAGTGACTACAACGGGGTACTACTACATTGACTACAACAAGATACCACTACAGCTACCACAGCTACCACAGCTACCACAGCTACTACAGCAGGATACAATGCACCGGTAACAAAACACCGGTAACAACCCGTTTACCCCAATAACCAGTACTACTATGGTCTCATATACTGCGGCTGTACAAGTGCTGGTGGACCTGCCCTAAAGCTGATGCTACTAGTGCGTTACAGAACAGCTTTCAACGAGGTACTCATCGCGCTTACACCTGTACTTACCGGCTCGATACTCGCTGTTACTTACTCAATACAACGGCCGCTTGCCGGCTTATATGACTGGCTGTTGACGACTTTTAGCAACCGTTCAAGCACACTCTATGCACGCCCTAGAGTGCGTAGTACACGTTCACAATCAATAAATTCTTCGCTACTACTACTACAAAAATCTCCCCAACTATTGTGTCTAATGCGGCCTGTTACATGTGTTATATCTCCGTAACCATGCGAGCTTATGGCCCATAAGTAGGCTCGTTTGAAAGCTCTCATTTTTCTCTACAAGTACACCTCAAGCCTGCCCTGAAGTTCGCACTCTTACATTTTTCAAAACCCCACCCCATTCTCGCTCGCACCCACCCCTTGCCCGCCGGTCCTAAGACCGGGCGGGGGGGTCTCCCCCCTTCCAGGGTTCACCTCTTCGACGGAGACCCGGGTTAGCCCCCGCTTGGGAGACCAACCCGGGCCTCCTCCGAAGAGGAACCCTGGTCCCTCGTTATGAGGAGTCCGAAGGCGGTAGACTCCCCACACACGGGCTGCATACCTGACTAGTTGGCCTGGTTACTAGCCAGAGCCAACAGTCGTACACATAGACCGCTATAGGTGTGCTCCCAGAGGGTTGAAGCACACATAGATCCCACTAGAACCGAGAGAAGCAGGGGGGGCACGTATGCATATATTACCCACTTAGTGTGTCGGTATCCCCCATAGTAACCCAAAGTAACAACCCAATTGATACCACACTCTGTATGCCCTTGCTTCTGCTCTGTTCCTTTCTCCCATATAGTAGGCAGGGTGCTCTGGGTGGCTGTGCCCTGACCCTCCGCACATGAGGCGTGAAAACAGGTGTCCACTATATCGCGTTTTGGCAGGGGCTCCCCTTGCGCGTTATTTCGTGCCTGCGCACATTTTTGCAATATGGCTATCAGAATTTACTATCCCTTTTGGGGGGTCCTGAAAGCGCATTCCTAAGGGGCAGGCACTGTTATACTACATAGAACCGGGT
>JABYQM010000012.1:1502500-1505000 GCA_022606115.1 Daedaleopsis nitida
GGCAGCATCTGAAAGGTGCGCGCAGTCACGGCGTATCCCCGAGTGGTTAATTGCTATCAGGTTTGGCCATCGGCAAGTAATCCACATCCTTCAACACCGCAGACACAAGTCACAAAAGGACAGTATCCGACCGTTTGAGAAACCGAACTAGCGTTCGATACAATCCCGACCCATCCCATCCGCGAACCAGTACATCCTGCGTGGCAGGCGCATCTATGGCTCGGTCCAGGGAGTGTCAGCCATCCCACAGAATGGAGGCTTACTAGAACAAGGCCTTTCGGCCCCCATTGCAATTCAGATCCGTATCCCAAATCCGCGGCCGTTCGTGCTACTAAGGGAACCTCTGGCTCTACCCGTTCAGCTACCTACTAAGCCACACTTAAGTGACCGTTCGTGCTACTGAGGGAACCTCTGGCTCTACCCGTTCAGCTACCTACTAGGCGGACCACGACAATACCGTTCGGCTGACTAAAGGTTTGCCCTTTCGGTCCGCACGCGAACCTACTGAAGCTGCCTCGATCAAAGCTTACTGAGCGAGTTACTAACCTACTCGACATCGCAGTCAATACTCAGCTTGCGCCTTTCTGTCTGCTTGCCTTTCAGCTTTCCCTCATGTAGTAGGCAGGGCGCTCTGGGTGGCTGTGCCTTGACCCGCCGCGGGTGAGGCGTGAAAACAGGTGTCCACTATATCGCGTTTTGGCAGGGGCTCCCCTTGCGCGTTATTTCGTGCCTGCGCACATTTCCGCAACTTTGCTCTCCCTCCCTGCCCTCCCCTTGGGAGGTCCCGGAAGCACATTTCTAAGGGGCAGGCATGTCTATAGTATCCATAGACCGCATTTTGAGCGATCACAAGGGTGTACATTGTACCACTAACAACGCATTTTTGGCTCATGCTACACTTGTGTTCCACTCAACATGCATGTCTTTGGCCCACACACTGCATGTGCACCACACAGTCTGTCTGTTGCATGGTCTAGGAGGCTGACTAGACCTAGTAGGCTGATAGGTCTATGGGCTGACTAGGGCTCAACGCTGTCCCAAAGGATGACATGCAGGATGGAGGACCGGGTTCAGTTGGTGAACCTTTCTGTCACAGTTGACTAGCTAATGATACTACTACAGTGACTACAACGGGGTACTACTACATTGACTACAACAAGATACCACTACAGCTACCACAGCTACCACAGCTACCACAGCTACTACAGCAGGATACAATGCACCGGTAACAAAACACCGGTAACAACCCGTTTACCCCAATAACCAGTACTACTATGGTCTCATATACTGCGGCTGTACAAGTGCTGGTGGACCTGCCCTAAAGCTGATGCTACTAGTGCGTTACAGAACAGCTTTCAACGAGGTACTCATCGCGCTTACACCTGTACTTACCGGCTCGATACTCGCTGTTACTTACTCAATACAACGGCCGCTTGCCGGCTTATATGACTGGCTGTTGACGACTTTTAGCAACCGTTCAAGCACACTCTATGCACGCCCTAGAGTGCGTAGTACACGTTCACAATCAATAAATTCTTCGCTACTACTACTACAAAAATCTCCCCAACTATTGTGTCTAATGCGGCCTGTTACATGTGTTATATCTCCGTAACCATGCGAGCTTATGGCCCATAAGTAGGCTCGTTTGAAAGCTCTCATTTTTCTCTACAAGTACACCTCAAGCCTGCCCTGAAGTTCGCACTCTTACATTTTTCAAAACCCCACCCCATTCTCGCTCGCACCCACCCCTTGCCCGCCGGTCCTAAGACCGGGCGGGGGGGTCTCCCCCCTTCCAGGGTTCACCTCTTCGACGGAGACCCGGGTTAGCCCCCGCTTGGGAGACCAACCCGGGCCTCCTCCGAAGAGGAACCCTGGTCCCTCGTTATGAGGAGTCCGAAGGCGGTAGACTCCCCACACACGGGCTGCATACCTGACTAGTTGGCCTGGTTACTAGCCAGAGCCAACAGTCGTACACATAGACCGCTATAGGTGTGCTCCCAGAGGGTTGAAGCACACATAGATCCCACTAGAACCGAGAGAAGCAGGGGGGCACGTATGCATATATTACCCACTTAGTGTGTCGGTATCCCCCATAGTAACCCAAAGTAACAACCCAATTGATACCACACTCTGTATGCCCTTGCTTCTGCTCTGTTCCTTTCTCCCATATAGTAGGCAGGGTGCTCTGGGTGGCTGTGCCCTGACCCTCCGCACATGAGGCGTGAAAACAGGTGTCCACTATATCGCGTTTTGGCAGGGGCTCCCCTTGCGCGTTATTTCGTGCCTGCGCACATTTTTGCAATATGGCTATCAGAATTTACTATCCCTTTTGGGGGGTCCTGAAAGCGCATTCCTAAGGGGCAGGCACTGTTATACTACATAGAACCGGGTTGAATGGAGTCATTGACCGCATAGATTGAGCAGCAAGTGGTCCTCTACACATCCTACTGTCCTCTACACATTCTACTGTAGTGTGGCATGGATACATATCCTACTAGTG
>JABYQM010000013.1:600000-852708 GCA_022606115.1 Daedaleopsis nitida
GAAGATCGAGAAATCTAGGTAGAGCACCGATGACATCGATGATCAGTTTGCCGTGTAGAAGGAGAAGAGTCCGGACTAGCATGTGCTTGAACCAAAAAGGCAGTCTAAGCGCTCTTCTTGGCGGCCCGATGACCGGACATTCCCCGTCGCACGGTGACGTTGAACAGGCCCTAGACATGAACGGCGCAGGGCGCCCAAGGAGAACGCACCGACGGTGTAAGATTCGGAGGACTTCATGCTGAGCGCTGAACTTGAACGCGAGACCGTACGCTGGTCGCTGGAGAGGCCATTGACATACATAGCCCATCTCCGCGGCGGTTATATATGTCACATTATTGGGCGGGAGTTCTAGCGAAGGATTAGCTCTTATCATATCATACAAGATATAGACGGTATTGTGTCTCTTGGTACAAGTCGGGTACGTGCAGTGCTACGTAGTTTGCTCGTCATCGATAGAAGCATCGTCATTGTCACGGGGTCCTATGGTCAAGCGCAGAGAGCCAACAGCGTTCATAAAGCTCAGAGATTGGCTGTGGAAATTCAAAGGGTTGTCAGAGCCGAGCTTCATCGGCTGTTGGTTGGCTTCTTGAAGGTCGAGGATGAAACGATAGACGAGCACAGCTGTCACATTGCTTCAGTATAGAGCCGCTAATGAGCACGACACGGGTCGTTATCCGTACACTTGACAACGCACAAATCCGCGTACAGATCTGTGATCTCAGAGGTACTTGTGAAGTAGTTGAGTGTGAGCGAAGGTGCGAGTAGCTATATCAAAGGAGGTCGTCAGAGCAGAGTGGAAATGCGGAGGTGGAAAGGCTCACAACGGCGAACAAGGACGATATATGGAAGATGTTCAGGACGGTCATCACCCTGCACAAATCGTCAGAGGCTATAGCTCATAGCAGCACGAAGGAGCTGACACAAAGTATATCGTTCCTACAGCGGCGACGGGAAGATGTGAGCGTTTGCTTGCCGTGACCCCACCTGAAATGAAGTTTGCAACTCACCATTCCACAGCAAGATATGAGAGAATTTGAAGTTCATCACTGACATGCGGTTTCGCATACCATCAGAATATTGTCCCACCAATGTACGCCATGTTAAAAACACAAGCAGGAGATCCGATAGGAGCAACCCTCCTCTAGAGATTGCAGCGACTGTGTGAATTCAGTCTCTGCCATGTCCATGCATACATACTTTGCGCACATACATCTGTTTGACTACAGTTAGCGTCTGCACGATACGTACTCCTTCCAAGCACGTACATGATGTTCTCTGTGCTTGTACCAGAAATTGTAGAAACACATCCGATGTTCGAGTCTCGACCGTGCAACGCATTGGCATACTGGACCTATACGATAGTTGAGACTCTCAGTACATAGATAGCGCGTAAAAATTAGAGTTACTGCTCACAAGATTGACCCCCAACGGTGTCAGTGCCAAGGCAGTAACCAATGCGGCAGCATAGCGGGATCCGCTTAGTACATAAGCACGGATCCCCGAGAATGCTGCGAACATGTTAACCCTGATGCTATCCGAAAACAATGGAGGCCGCGCCGCACCGACAAAAGGAAGGTACCGGGCGTACAGAATGACGGCGCTGATCTTGACGAGAACGTTGCACCTAATCCGCAGGCGAGATTGGTTGAGGGCTTGCAACATTGAGTAGAATAGCAACTGTACCTCTGCGATTCGTCAGGTATAGATAGTATCGCCAAAAAGGACATCAGGAACCGACCTCGCTTGATGTTTGCAAGCACTGGATGATGTCGATGATCACGTTTGCCAGTGTCAGATACCTTGTAGCCAGGAATATCACCGTAGCAGCGGTGCACTTCATCCGCCAGAACAGCTCAACTTCGCGCCCGAACGTGATTGCATAGTCGTAGCCGAAAATAGCTGAAAACTGGTCGAAGACCGATTCCAATGCAGGTGAAGAGGGAGCTCTTACTAAACATCACACAGAAGTCGAGGTATTTCTCAAGGCGACTGTGGGAAGGAACTATCAGCTCGCTGGAGAAAGTGCACTGAATATAGACTCGGACTTACTGTAGGCTGTATGCATGGACAGCTGCTGCAAGGACTTCGGAAGCGACCATGTTTTGAGTTGCAGACGGCTGCCAGTGGTGGTCCCAAGCTTTATAAACCGGGTGTTCGAGGGAGCGTTGGTTTGAGTTCGAAGCATATCACGCTAGTCCGGTCATCTGGCTACGGTCTACCGCCATCGTGGAGGCCCGAGGACAAATGAACGCCCGAATGCGCACAAAATGATAGTAAACACATCTAGCTTCATACCAGGGTAAACTGCTGCATGATGCCACGCAACCCGGCGCATTTGCGAAATGTGCCAGTCTCATACTCCTCACCACCACAAACATCATGGTGAATATATGCCTTAGAAGCATAACTGGATGAGTACATATCATTTCATGTCCGATGACAACTACACGTACTCATTCGACAGGTCGCAGCTCGGGCCAGCTTGGATACAAACTTCGCGGCGATGACAAACACGGGCGCAGTCCGACTATCGGAGCAAAGAGGCATGGATAGAGAGCTTATAAGACAGGCTGCGCTAGTACCACGCGTTGAGATTCGACGACTGAGCTGCTAGCCCGACCGGATCAACGTTCAGAGGCCTAATCCATGTCAAACTTCTGCAACACCGGTTGAGCGCTGAGAATGACTCACTTCACAGCATCTCAGTAACAACATAGCTCCACATTTGAAATGCGAGGCTCCTCCATCGCCTTTCCATCCAGCGGCAACTTCAACTTGAAGGACTAATCAGGTACCAGAGACGAGCTGGGCGGCGGACGCAACAGTCGGATAACACTGGTACTGTCCCAAATTCATTGAGTTCCGCTGAGAGAGTAGTAGTCGAGGACTTTTGATGAAATGACTAGAGGATCGAGGTGGTGCTGATTTCAGGGAATATCGCCCAGATGTGGTGGCAGAAGTGGACGAACAAGGATCATGACAGATATGGAGAGGCAAACGCCTGTCGGTTTGATCTCGACTTGATCTCGACATCCTCACACTCCAATTCCAGATTATTCCCATCGCGGCCTGAGCCTTCCTGTCTCCTTCCTCTCCATATGCAAGTGTTATCGAACATCGTTACTCTCGTTCACTACTCCTATAACATATCGCAAATTTCAAGCAATGCATGAGCTTACACAAGTAACAACCCTCATCAGAAAAGCAGCCGGCCCCAGTCAGCCAGCCGGCTCCAGGAGATGTTCATGTTTTCTAATTGATGGAGGTACCAGAGGGACTTTTCGGAATGCTTTTACACTAATACCAGGTATGTTGCCTCGTTGACTCATGCCATCCGAGCCGTCGACATCGTCCACACCCATCGGGGAAAGGGGGGTCACGGTGCGTTCCAATTCTCTCTCACTCGGACAGTGCCAGAGCAATACTTGTGCTCACCGCATCATCTCAGGCTACGGCACGCTATGGGACATCTGCCAGACAGACATGACGAAAAGGTGGATACACGATGTTCCTTGGGAGCAGCACCAAATTCTCCGGCTTCAAACCAAACCGGAGTCGGACCAGGTCGTCAGGAGTCGGGAACATCGCACCGCGTCAAGTCCCATGACATAAGTATTGTGAGTACGTACTACAACAGACCTCCCCTCCCCTCCGACAATGATGCGCCCTCCGCTCCTCGGCATGAATACTCTCCCACCCTCACTGGGTCACCATCCCCAGTCGAGCCGACCTCGGAGTCCCCGAGTGCAACCTCGCCTCCTCGTCGCCAAATAGCCACATCCTCAGGCACCCGACTCGTCCGCGTACGGGTCACAGACGTGCATAAAAGCCCCATCATACCCTCTCCCTGGACCTCGCCTCAGTCTTGCGCTCGAGTCTGCACCAAGTAGCGCTATGGCAAGAAACCTCCTCTTCTTCCTCCAGTTCGTCGCCGTCGCGACCCTCGCGACCTGCGTCTCCGTCCCCGAGAAACGCGCCACCGGCGGGTACGTCCAGAACCCGTCTGGCACAGCGTCCTTCACGCACTACTCCGGTTGCAGCCAGCCCGGTAAGTACTCTCTCTCTCTCTCTCTAACCCTCTGGTGCTCGCCGAGTCCGCACTGACACCCACCCCCTCCTGCCCCTGCAGCCTGCGGTATCGCCGCCAGCGGGTACACCGCCGCGATCAGCCAGCTCGCGTTCGGCTCCGGGCCCGGACTGGGCCCGGGCGACGCGTGCGGGCGCTGCTTCGCGGTGACGGCGAACGCGGACCCGTACTCGCCCGCGTACGGCGGGCCGTTCAAGACGATCGTCGTCAAGGTCACCGACCTCTGCCCCCTGCAGGGCAACCAGGAGTGGTGCGGGCAGTCGCGCAGCGCCGCGGACAACCAGCACGGCGCGCCCGTCCACTTCGACATCTGCGAGGACACGGGCGGCGCCGCGCAGTTCTTCCCCTCTGGGCACGGCGCGCTCACCGGCACGTACACCGAGGTCTCCTGCAGCCAGTGGTCGGGCTCGGACGGGGGCCCGCTCTGGAACGGCTCGTGCATCAAGGGCGAGTCCGCTGGGAACTGGCCGTCGGTCGGGTGCGGCAACCAAGGTCGGTCATCGGTCCTCCTCCTCCCTAACCCTCTCTTGCTCACCCCGTGTACCCGCTGTACAGGTACCGCGCCTTGACGGCGTGGCCGGTAGGATATACGTCGGGTTGTAATTGGTGTTCTGCACGGAATGCATGACTATTTGGAAAGCCTGGATTCGCTGTGTGCGAGGGTCGCGTGCGCTGTGGATAATCGTCGGAAGAGCCAGGTATACAGCCAGCGTATAGCAAGGCGCAGTGTTATGAGCACCTGCCGCCTTGCATGCTGATGAACGGACCTTGAAAGTCCCGCGGCGATACTACACGGAACATTGAACGCTTTTTTGGCATTGCGTTCTACCGTACACACACTCAGTCAAACTTCTATGCGACTCTAAACTGTAAATCATCACCGCTAGATCAACTTTCCTGGCCCCGGACTAGAGCCCATTCACCTCCAACACCTCTTCGACGCTGCGCACGAAGATGTCCACGATCTTCTCCACCTCCTCCTTCGTCACATTGTACGCCGGCGAGAGCATGCAGTGGTTCCCCTTCAGCCCGTCCAGGCTCGAGCCCCCCGTGAAGCCCATGATGATCAGCCCGTTCTCCAGCGCGCGCGCCTGCACGTCCATCGCGAACACCTTGCCCTCGTACCCCTTCGCCTCCGCCTGCGTCCCCGCGAACTCGAACTCGACGCCGTACCACATGCCCCCGCCCCGCAGGTCGAACACGTACGGGGCAGCGCGCGCGTTCGGCCCGAGCAGGCGCGTCCTCAGGAGCTCGCCGAGGTACGGGCCCTGCACCGCGACGTTCCCGAGCACACGCTCCGAGACGAGGACCTTCTGCACGGCGAGCGCCGCGGCGCATGCGAGCGGGTGCGCCTGGTACGTGTGGCCGTGCTTCCAGATGCCGGATGAGCCGCGGATGCCGTCCGCGACGCGCTTCGAGAGCAAGATGGCACCGATGGAGGCGTAGCTGGCCCGGGTTTAAGATGTAGGAACAAGGATGGATGGAGTGCAGGAAGACTCACCCTCCGCCAAGGCCCTTCGCGATGGCCTGGAGGTCCGGGGAGACCCCGTCTCCGAAGCTCTGCCAGGCGTGCATGGTACCCATCCCTATGCGCCGAAGTCAGTGCGCGAACTGAGAGAAACCTGCGAACACGTACGGCCCATGCCGCTCATGACCTCGTCGAGAATGAAGAGCGCGCCGTACTTGTCGCACACAGACTTCATCGCCTTGAAGTACCCCTTCGGGGCTGCTACCACGCCAGTGGTGGCGCCAACTACCGTCTCGGCGACGACTATAGGATAGACACGTATGAGTTGCGAGCTCGCGCATGTAGTCTGCTGCTGAGCGTGGCGGACTCACAGCCAATGACAGTGTCGGGACCAAGCTCCAGGAACTTGTCCTCAAGCTCCTTCCTCAGCCGCTCTACATACTCTTCCTCGCTCTCGTCCTTGCCCTTAAAACGCGCTGCGTACGCGGGAGAGACGTGGTGGAAGTTTTGGGTGTCGAGGAGCGGGGCGTACGGGCCACGCCTGGTGGGGTGGTACGCAAGGCCGAGGGTCGCGACGGTGTTTCCGTGGAACGACAGCTTGCGCGCGATGAACTTGGTGCGCTGGGTCTGGCCCGTCTCCTCGACATATTGCCGCGCCGTCTTGATGACGCCCTCCATAGCCTCGGAGCCTAACACACGCGATTGTTGATGCACAGTGCGGGGCTTCTCGCATGTGTCTGGACGTACCTCCCGAAACGAATCCGACCAGCTCGAAAGCGCCCTTGCTCGATTCGACCAGATACTGCGCGAGCTCCTCCGCAGGCTCATTCGAGAGCTGCATGTTGTACACATCTGGAAACGCATCAGCACGAGTCAGGATTCGATGCCAAGATGCTAAGATGAAAACAGAGACATGACATTTAGAGTGTACTGTACTCCACGTGTACCAAAACTTATCTCGCTGCGTTGTTCATCGTGCGCCGAGACTATATGCGCGGCCCAAGATGTAACACATACGCCCAGATGGGGCCATTCGAGTGCGACAGAACTTTGGTGCAGACATGGCTAGGAAACCAGATCGTGCATACAGCCGGGGTGTCCGACGATGGGCCGCCAAGCTAAGAATGCAGCACTCACAAGACATCTTGTCGACCTGATCCTTGATCGCCTGCTTCACGACTGGGTGTCCGTTCCCGATGCACGCGACGGCAGCGCCTCCAACCGCGTCGATGATCGTCCTGCCATTCTCGAGGGTAATATAGATACCCTCTGCCGAGGTTGCAATGGGAAGTTTGAATGGTGTACGCTGGAAGATCGCGCTCTTCTGCGCGCCGGGCTTTGCGTGGCCGTTGGTTGTGGAGGACATGTCGAGCGCGTGCCGTATAGAGACGTTGAGGTTGGGAGAAGGGATTGGGATCGAGGTCTCGAGTTGACGCTCTCAGAGATCGATTAGGGGTATGACTGTGGTACGGAGAGCCTACGGAGTCCCGTTAGTACGTGTTGAAGTAAACTGTAAGTAACCGGGACGAAGCAAGGGTCCCGTGAATATATGCGCCTGAATGACCGCGTTTCGCGCGCGAGAGCACTATCAGCACGCAAGAGAGTATGGTCTTCAAGTCGCATGCATGCTCATAGCGTCTCCCGTCCGACAAATCAACACGTGAAGTACACTGACAGCTTCAAGGATACTGCAGGCTGTTTGCGACGAGATGGACAGTGGTTCTTGTGGGATGAGGGTGGGATAAGAGAAGCCGAGTGACTCACCTGAGCTATCGCTCCCGCATCTTACACCGAGCTCATGGTCGCCGGGTTCGGCCTTCGACGGCGTCCCAAGTCACTATCCGAGCGCAAAGGAACACGAGACCAGAATCGTATGTCGTAGGCGAGCTCAAGAACATGTCCAGAAGCAAGAGCGTGAGATATGTACCGCAGACGAACGAGTCACGACTCGTGCTTCTGGTTCGCGGAGTCGATTATTAGTATTCTCTAACCGCCTCTTACGACTGTTCCTCCTGTTCCTAGTCCTAGTCCTCTCGAGTCGAGGAGCTCCTTGCATACCCCTGCGACGATCCCAGTAGCTCTCGCATACAATGGTCATACATCCTCCGTTAAACTTACATGTCACGGCAACAAAAATCACTTCAAGTTGGCGGGTAACCGGACCGGATATCATTATGACGTAGTAGTCATCCTACGAACATCGCTTGAAGTTGCACCTGTCGGCCCCGTCAGCAGCGCCATCTCCGGAGGAGAATATAAAGCTAGCGGTACCGCTCATCAGCGTCGCCGTACACCCACCATGACTGCGAGTCCCGCGAACACCGTTCATCTCCAGCCAGGCGCGCTCACGAAATACAAGGCTCTCGTCTTCGACTGCTACGGCACCCTCGTCGTACGTACCATATCCATCTCCTAGGTTACTAGAGTGACCGTCGCGCACGGTCATATCTCAATCGTTGCACAGGACTGGGAGACCGGCCTCTACACCGGCCTCAAGCCGCTCTTCGACAAGAGCGGGAAGCCGTCGGACAGACGCGCCGTCCTCGAGGCATTCCTCTCCGTCGAGGCCGACCTCCAGGCGCGCTACCCGACGATGCTCTACCCAGACCTCCTCGCCAAGGTCTACACCACCATCGAGGCGCGTCTGCAGAACAAGGAGACGCCCCCAGACGCGCTCCGCGACGATATCTCGACCGGCACCACCGTCGTCTCGTCGGCGCACACCTCCTCTGGCACCACTCCCGTCGCGCCCTCTGCGGTCGGCACGTCCGCTAGCGCGACGGAGCCTGACGCGGACGCGCGCTCCCCCCAGAGGTGTTCGCGCAGAGCGTGGGGAGCTGGCCGTCATTCCCGGACACCGTCCCCGCGCTGATCACGCTCTCGAAGCGGTTCAAGCTTGTCATCCTCTCGAACATCGACCGCGCGACGATCGCGAAGACGCGCGCGCTCATGGAGGGCCCGTTCGCGTTCGACGCGGTGTACACCGCCGAGGACGCGGGCGCGTACAAGCCCGCCCCGGAGATGCTCGCGTATGCGCTCGCGCATCTGAAGGAGGAGTTCGGCATCGAGCAGGAGGAGGTGCTGATGACCGCACAGAGCGTGTTCCATGATATCGCGCCGGCGAAGGCGAGAGGGATGGCCACGGCGTGGATCAATCGAGCGGACGCGGTCACCGGCCTGAAGGACGCGAAGGGAGACGAGGCTATGTTCATCTTCCCGACCATGAGTGCAATGGCGGAGGCAGTTGAGAAGAATGTTTCGTGATCCAGCTGACGAAGGGCAGTACCGGGTCTGTGTGTAAGCTGCTGTGTATGCAGACTGTTATCAGAGATCATGAATCTTTCGTGCTACTCACTGCAGGTGTCAAGTATTACGAGTTGCAACGCTTGTTATTCTGGCCTAGAGGTGGATTTGGAGCAGAATACAGAGCCCCGGGTATTGTTCGAGAACATCGGGATATAGAGCCAGGCGACTCGAAGTTCACTGTCCTCCGCCTTCACAGACTTCACTGAGTGTGCCACTAAGGGCAACGCCCGTCATGTTCTACAGATCGCAGAGAACCTAGGCGGTAAGATCTGCAAAGGCAAGCACTCACGAGGAGGGAGTTGAAGCTGTGAGATGGGTTGCGTTAAAGAGGAGGGGGCAGAAGGCACGCCGCTTCGCGATCACGTGGCCGCGATTTCATTGTTTCTGAGCCTTTGAGTAGTATGCACGCATACACAGTACTATTAGAGTGACGCGCCGTACACCGGGTTGTGACGTATATAGACTTCCAAGGATGACGAGTTGAATCGCTGCGCCGTCGGAGGGAGGAAGAAGAGGGAAGGAGTCAGACTAGCCGCTACTAGCCGCCGCTCTCCGCCGCTGCATCGGAGCCGTCGCGTACCTCAGTTCGCCACCAAGTCGCACGGCTTGAGCTTGAAGCCCCCCTAAACCATGGTCCGTGCGCCCCCCACCAGCATATATAAACCCCGCGCGCACACCCATGCACCTCATACTTACCTTGATGGCACGCGTTCCTTCACGTCCCAGGGCTCGTGGGCCGTGGGGGCCTCCCATAGCACGGCGACCATGTCCTCAGGGGGACCTCGCGGTTTGTGCGGGCTTCGGCTCGTGCACCGTCGCAATATTTCCCTGTCCTGCTCCGGCCCTCGGGCTGGGCAGGCTTTTTTCATGTCGGGACGTGGTTCTAACCCTAACCCTAAGGGATCTGGAAGGTGCAAGGTCCATGATTGGGAGTCTGCGGGTTATTAAAATGCGCCTCCAAATGTCGTCCAAGTACGCAGAGTCGTTGCATCATCGTAACGCAGAGAGCTGTTGCGCGTTCTGACACAAAGTATGGACAATTGGAAGATAAGACATGTCACATCAATCGAGGAGGAAAATGAAGTCCGTGTTGCACAGCGTAAAAAATGATACAGAACAGCGATCCCAGAGCGTAAAGTTATGGTGTGCCTATGCAGAGTATTCAAGTTTCGCTACAGAAATCGACGTCAACAATCCACAAGAGTTACGAGAACGTTGTAGACTTACTCTCATGCTTCTTCGCCTCGCCGACTTTCCGCGCAGCCTTCGTGAGGTCCTCTTGGATGACGTATTCCCTGAAAAGACGTTTAGAGCTCGTTTGCCGCAAAGCAAGGCAAGCAACATACCGGTCGTCGCGGATCGCGAACATACCAGCCTCCGTCACAACGTTTCGGAGATCGGCGCCGTTGAAGCCGTCAGAGAGCTGTGATAGGGAATGAGCGTTCGAGACAGAAAGCAATACGGTGACGGAAGGGTACCTTGACGATCGCCTCGTAATCAATCTCACCACTCTTGTTGACGGGTTGTGAATGGATCTTGAGGATCTCTAAACGTGCCTGCTCGTTCGGGAGGGGAATCTCAATCTTCCTGTCCAGACGGCCTGGTCGGAGAAGTGCAGGGTCTAGCGTGTCGGGTCGGTTCGTAGCCATGATGAGCTTTGTCTGCCCTAGCGAGTCGAAACCGTCCATCTGGTTGAGGAGCTGGACCACATTCACGTGTTAGCATTCGCCTACAGTCCGCCCGGACATAACCTGGAGAGAACGTACCTCCATGAGTGTCCGCTGGATTTCTCGATCCGCGCTTGTACCCTCCGAGAATCGCCGGCCACCAATGGCGTCGATCTCGTCCATGAAGATGACGCAAGGCTCGTGCTCGCGCGCGTACCCGAACATCTCGCGCACCACACGCGCAGACTCGCCGATGTACTTGTCGACGATCGCGCTTGACACGACCTTGAGGAAATTAGTGTTCAGAGTCGCCGCCACTGCACGCGCGAGCAGGGTCTTGCCAGTTCCTGGTGGCCCGTACAGGAGCACACCCTTCGGGGGCTTTATACCCACCCGAACGAAGAGTTCGGGGTTCAGGAGAGGAAGTTCGATGACCTGGCATGGGGGACGGGAACAACGTCGGACACGGGCGGAAATACGGATAACCGGGAGACGCACCTCGCGCAACTCGCGGACCTGTTCTCCAAGACCACCGATACCAGCGAAACTGGCCCCTCCAGGATCTTCCAGGCTCATCTTGTACACCAGCGGGTCAACCTCTCGTGGCAGGATGCGCATAATTGTCAGGGTGGTCATGTCGAGACTGACGCGCGTGCCCATCTTCAGCTTCGCGACTGGCAGCGTGGGGCGGTAGGAAACAACATAGCGCGGTCCGGATGAGGCTTTCACGATGACTGAGGATGTTCGAGCACCTTGGCTCAGCGTTCCGGGAAGCACAGGAAGTGATTGGGAGAACGTACACCTCTCGTCGTCCAGCTGCTTCATGACTTCGCCAATTATTTGACCGACCGATTGTACGGCCTTGATGTCATCCTCGGTCTTCTCAAACTCTTTCTCCAGGTCTTTAAGCGAGAACCTCACTAAGCAGATAGCAGCGTTGAGAGGCGGCATCAGTAAAGATACTGTTGAATGACTAACGATTCTTGAGGTTTTGGCTGCTGTTCTCATGTTGCCGCATTTTCTGTACCACATGAAGTCAGTGTTATGGTCGGAAGGTTACTCTTTGCAGCATACCAACCTCTCTATAGCCCTTAAGCGCATCCTTCCTCCTCTGGTCCATAGTATGTGCGGATGTGGAGGCTAGTGTCGAAGACATGGTGGTATCGGACTGAACAGTGAACGCGCGTTCGACGCGTAAGCTCAGCGTGAGGGTCGCGTTTCAGCGCTTGCTGTCGCTCGCATGGCACCAAACAGTATTGATAAACTCAGGGGAGTATGTTCCGCATCGGCCTGGTGGTCTAGTAGTATGATTCCTTCTTAGGGTTTTCAACCATTTGGAGGAGGTCCCGGGTTCAATTCCCGGCCAGGCCCCTACGGGGAACCACATCTTTTTTCCTTGGGCAGATTGCCCCTAAGCCGAGGCCTTTGTCTCGTACTAGCTCCTACCCCACCACTGTAAGTACTAGTAGTGGGTAGCACAACTCATTTTGCCCTGATCCGCCGGGCAACTGCGACAAAGAACCCATCAGAGTCCAAAGTTGTGTCACCAGTGAACTGTGGACCACTCGGTAATCAGTTACCAGTACTCTTTTTCGCGATACTCTACAACCTCAATTTGTCCGCGTTTCTTCCGCTCAGCTTCCCATCTCTCCACCCATTTCGCCATTTTCCCGCGCGAAGCCTCGCTCCCAACATTCACCGTCGCAATCATGCGACCCCAGTCGACCGAGAGGGCAAAGCATGTCAGTTCGAAGAACGAGCTATGCTCAGAGTACGGGACTCCATACACCTGCAGCGCGGACGTGGAATTGCGCATAGGCTGCAGGTTAGCATGTGTGAAAGTCCGACTCTGAGAACGTGAGATGACGGTCGGTATTGCAGGCAGCGTGTCAGTTCCCTTAGGCGGCGTGTAGCTGTAGAAACGATAGTCAGCAACAGTCCCGACGGTAGGAATGGATGATGAAGCGAAACGTACGTCCATCCTGTTGGTCTGAACCCGATCGCTTTGGTGTAGAAGCCCTTCCACCGCTCCATGTACGTTTTCAGTCGATCGGAGGCGATGACGGCCAGAGGGACGAGGTGGACACCGCCCGCGCGAGGGTCGGTCGTCAGGAGGGCGTCCAGCTCCGGATCAGACTGACATCGTAGAATCGCAGCCTTGCGCGAGTCACAGTACACCTTCGTGTCCAGAGCTTTCGCGATCGCTGCTTTAAAGTTGAGCGAGGAACCACATGCAGGAGAGGCCTATGTAGCTCACCCTTGACAATTCGTTCCTTCCCAATGGAATACGTGCTGAATCATTTGTCAGAGGAGACGTCGTCAACATGAACGATGACACTGACCCAACAACGACCAGGACCTT
Organism: Daedaleopsis nitida; assembly: GCA_022606115.1. NCBI lineage: Eukaryota > Fungi > Basidiomycota > Agaricomycetes > Polyporales > Polyporaceae > Daedaleopsis > Daedaleopsis nitida. Next base: position 612,891 of record JABYQM010000013.1, read on the forward strand.
ATCTGACGATGGAGCTGCCTTCTCCTTGCCCTTTTCGCTCTTCTCCACGCGCGTGAACCAGCCTGTCATCGTGCGTGGCTTCACTTCTCCGGGGTCGGTATCTTCGGGACCCCTGCCCTGCACGAGACGTTTCGCCAGTTCAGCGCATGCTGACACGACCAGAGGTTGTGGCGGGAAGCAATACTGCAATCGAAGTCAGAATATGTCCTTTGCAGACTGGACGAGGTCACCCTACCTTGGGGTCGAGGTAGGTAGTGTCGAGGTAAACGTGGTCAATACGTTTACCCTTGATGGCGGGATGCAACACATGTTCCGGACACGCTCGGAAGTCCCCACAATGCAAGTACCTGAACACCTTGGTCGACCCAACAGCAGGTGACCTGTATGCACTGTCGCCCGCGTTGACGGTCTGCTTCCCTTCGAAGAGGAAGAGACACGATCCAGGACCTAACGAGCAATTCGACATCAACCAATGGCATGGCGCGAATGTGTCGCGCACTTACAGTGATTAGCCTCGATCAGCGTTACTTGCACGCCCCCCGTATTCGGTATTGTCGTCGCGACATCCATCGGCAGAGGACGTACCCATTTGGTATCGACGCTGAGCATGTGAATGATGAGGTTCGCCGTTCCTTGCGAGCAGTAGATAGGACCGCTGTCCCACTTTGCAGAAAGGTTGGTGTAGTGGTCGGAGTGAGCGTGACTGTTAGTCGATGAGCAGGATTCATGAAAAAGATACGAATTGTGGAAGCGTACGTGAGGAAATACGCAGTCACGTTGGGTATAGCTCCATAGCGGAAGGCGTCCACAGCGATGGGCATGCCCTGCATAACTTTGTAAAACGGCGCTTTCCGTCGACCACCATTCGCCTTCGTGGGCCGGAAACTCCTGTCTTCTACAGCAGACGCTTCTTTCCAAGCTTCGTTCTCCATGTAGGATGTCATGAGCGTGGAGAATACATTCGAGTCGTCTGCTTCCTCCTTCACCGCCAACTTCGACGGGCCTGCATCTGGGTGCGACAATGTCGGTGTCTGCAGAGGAGACAGAGGTCGAAGCTGTTTTGACTTAGGAGAGGTTGAGGGTGGACAGGCAACGACCATTTCTGGTGCCTCTGCTAACCTGTTCAGACAGGCCTCGACGTGGTCATGGAGTTCCTACAGTTTCTTCGTCAATGCCCGTAGCATACAGACGAGAAGACGGATACTCACCGTATTGCTGCAGCCCGTGAGTTCCTTCTCACATATTGGACAACTCTCCACCGGCTTCTCGTCCCTGCCTGAGGGCCCCTCGTCGTCCTCCAAGGTGAGATCTATATCGACAGATTGTGTCTCATTCTTGAGCTGGGGGATTCCATCATCATCGACGAGCTCCATTTCGTCGTCGCCCATGTCCCAATCCCCACCTCCTGAGTGTTCCACACCTAAAGGTACCTGGTGAGGGACCGGAGAAGGCAGACCTTTGTCCATGCCATCATGCGAGCAGTCGGGAATACCAGACGGTGCGCTCGGCGGCGGTACAGCAGCCTCCGGTGAATCTGCGCTCGCGAGCATCGCAGGGAACCCGAACGGCGACGTCTCTCTGCTTCCGGCTTCAGATCTTGCAAGCGGTGGAGGGAGGTCGGGTCTTGTGACAACAGGGACGATGGCAGGCTCACTTTCGACGTTCAGGCCTTCGACCCCACCGTCAGTCTCACAGGTTGCCATTGGAAAGCATGCGATCGCACTGATGTCTGCGAGGACGGGTGAAGCATCCCGAGGCTCTGTCTTGCATAAAACGGAGGCGCTTCGCGCAAAATCGCGGTTTCTACGTGCTTGGATAGGTTTAGGAGTGGGTCGAATAGCGCTGATTTCAACAGCTTCATCCTCGTCGGAAGAGTCAATGACGATCACGTCCTCATGCGACTCTTGTTTAACTGCCACAGGCTTGCTTCGAACACCATAGGATCGTCGTTGTTTTTTGACATCTCGTGCACCAGACACCGATGCACGACTGTTGAAGAAATCAAGTAGGGTCGAGGACTGAGTGGTCTCCTTGCGTTTCTTCGACATGGCTTGTACTGTGGAGTTGGGCGAGGACAGGAAACCAGATAGAATTAGCAGATAAATACTAGGGGCATAGCAGCCTGAGTGTAGCGGTCAATAGAGGTCGAACAGGTGGTAGTGATTCACGTTCAGGAACAAGAGCGCCTGAAAGGGATCGACGGTTCACAATTTAACTTGTGGCACTAACTTATCCCATACAAAACTAACTTATCTTGGCTTAGCTTAGCTTTTGGCTGGACAAGCACGATTAATATTGTCGCCCGCAAGCGTGTGCGTGCGTGGATTTGCTTGACGTTGTTCTCGACGTCTGAGCACGCAACAAGGCATATACAGCGACATCTGCATATCACCTATGTACTGATAGCCCACTGCACCTTCTGGTTACTCGTGATAGCATCCAGTTTATGTACAATACCTCAATGTCGGATGCGCCACAGTAAGCTCGCTTGCGAGCGCTTCTTCGTGCGTGTGTGTGCGGAAGTCCTCCTCACTCTCGGACTCACAGAATTTTGACTAGCATCGGCAGAGTAACACCTAATAAGTGATGCATACCTCCTTCACAGTGCTTGGTTGGACACTGAGTAAAGTAAGCATTGTGGATTGGGAAGATAGCACTAGAAAATCATATTATACGCTTGCCTGCCGCTGGCTATGGATGTGACTCCATGCACAAGGGTGTGGCAAGTGGCGAGGTATGTAGTGTTTGGAGAGTTATAAAATGCCTGTAGCTACTGAGTACTGAAGCTTGAAGTCAGGTCATGGTGCTCACTGTACTCTATGACTGTCACCGGTATTTAGATGCGGTTTAGTCCGAACTCTTATCTGAGGCTACGGCTCCGACAATGACCATGGACCATGACGGAGGTTGTAGACCCCTCAATGCCGAGGATCGTCATATAGTAAGATATAGTAACATTACAGGAAGGGGAGAAAGCAACGCGTAGTGGCGGCATGTTGAGCCGTAGTAAACCCGTCTGAGTTGAGGCAGTGGAGAGAGCTAAGTACGGTACAAGCGCGCACAAGTTAGCGTGGGCTAAGTGAGCTAAGTTAACTTAAGTTAACGGGCTGTGTTTGAGTGAGGTATAAGTTAGATAAGCGAGCACCATAAGTTACTTTGTACAGTCTCAAAGGGATCGGGACAATTCCAGGTCGTCTTAGCGCTCAAAACTGACACATCCAAATAATCTGACTCAATTCTCAACCAACACTCGAATTCACGTTGCATTTGTACGAACATCATGAGTTGCGGCGAGTGGGCTACAAGGACATACTATCCCAGGCACACTGTTGCACACGTTTTGGCAGTTACACCCAGTTAGAAAATCCACGATTGATCTGACTGCCTCCATACTTTATATAAAGGTGTACCGCCTCCTCGGGTATGTCTCAAAAAGTTTCTGTGGACAGAAACACAGAATCGCTCTCCTCGGAGTACTTCCGGTGAGGAGAGCTCGCGCGCTAAGCGAAAGCGCAATGTAATGCACAAAGATCGTCACGGCTTGTCACGGCGGCATCTTCATTCTCCGTCTCGGCCTAGTGCGTCATGAGACCAGTTTTGGTTATCGGCTCGGTGAACAGACGTTCGGAGCTCGAACTTGAGTCACTCTTGTGTAACGCCTCTCCTCATGTTTTACGACCTATGAGTACCCGCTGCAGTAGGCATGAATCGGGGGAGGGGAATGTCATTGCATCACAAGATTATGATACTTTCCCGAGAATCAGGTCTATCGCTCAAGGACTGATTACAGGATCTTTATTGCAGGATGCCTACACCACCCTCTAGTTTGGACAGTTCGCCAGCTTTCACGACGACCACTCACCCGCACTCCTTGAGTTTTGGCACACATGAAGACTCAGTACGATAGAAGGTGCTGTAAATCTCTGGGAGGCAAGGCTAGAGACACAAAGGCTGTAGAACGATTGTACACGTCAGTGCGCTGTGTGCAACAGTCTGCGTGGGATAGTAGACTAGGAAAGGACGCTGCGCACCGGATGGAATACACACCTGAGGAACCGTAAGGAGTAATACAATGATCATGCATGCTGAATTTTTGGATGGCGTACTAGTGGCATACAGACAGACGCATGGACATGCGGGAGTAGAGGGTGAGCAAAGGCATAGCAACACAATATAGACCCGTCTATTGCTCAGCAGCGCGCTGTTTCCTCCTGACATCACGCTCCTCAGCGATAGTAAGCTTGATACCCTTGCCCTTGGGCAGTGACACCCAGGCCTTGGTACCCTCCCCAATGACGAAGATGTTGGAGATCCTGTCATCATAAATGTAAACACTAGACAGATGACAGCGAGGGGATTTCGAACGTACCGTGTCGCGAACGTGCGGTCCAGCGAGTCCTTGACGTGAACAATATCGAAGCCACCAATGTGCTTCTCGCGGTGCGTGATGACACCACAACGACCCCTGTTACGACCACCAGTGATGAAAGCGAGGTTTCCGGTGTCGAACTTGACGAAGTCCGTGATCTTGCCCTGCTCGAGGTCAAAGCGAACAGTGTCGTTGACCTTGATCAAGGGGTCGGGGTAACGGATGGTACGGCCGTCGTGGGTGACAATGTGGGGAACACCCTTGTTACCGATGGCGACCTTGCGGACCTTGAGGAGCTTGTACGTCGCCTCCTCGGGAGTGATACGGTGAATCGTGAAGCGGCCCTTGACGTCGTAGAGGAGACGGAAGTGCTCGCCAGACTTCTCGATAGAGATGACATCTTGAATGGCATATTTATATATGTCAAGGGTCCTCAGGCAGATCGTGACTCACCCATGAAGCCTGCAGGATACGTGGGGTCGGTCCTGACCTTGTTGTCGACCTTGATCAGGCGCTGCATAACAATCGCAGTGACCTCCCGACCCGTCAAAGCATACTTGAGGCGGTTACGGAGGAAAATGGTAAGGGGAAGGGATTCGCGAAGCTTGTGTGGACCGGGGGAAGGGCGGGGAGCCTAGCATTGCTGTTCAGAAAGTGTAGGAGCTGTAGATTTCGTATATACGCACGTAAGTGCCGCTAAGCTTGTCCAGCATCCATGATGACGGCGCAGCGAGACGCTTCAAGTGCTTTTTGGGTCCACGGGCCTAAAGGAAGACGTGCAAAATAGTTAGCATGAGGTTTGACAGGGAGAACAGTCGCCAGGGTCGTCCGAGTGGTCTGAGAGTGGTGTGTAGAGTACGAGGTGCATCCAGGGACCAAGAGCAGCATCCACCCCTCCAGCATGCGAGAAGCAGCCTTTCCACCACAGATTCTCCGCGGATAGACCAGACGACGTGCCACAGCATACTGACCATATTGGATGTCTTGCGGTCTTGACGTTGGCGGCGGCGACGGCCTCGTGTGCTGGTGCAGCTGTTCCAAAACTTCGATAGCGTTCAGCTCAGCGGAGACTGCCGAGTCCCATCAATCGGAGTTGGTCGGAGCCACAAGCCCGCACTGAGCGCTCATGTGGCATGACGTTTAGCCTTGCACAAGTTGGACCCAACCCTCTACATACTCGTACTCAGGATGGGCCGAAGGAAACGGCAGTTTCTTGAGGACCCTGACTCTGACTCATCCCCTGCTTCTGACTTTGACGAACCTCACTTCGACGATAACGACCCTGACGCGCGTGCTGAACGTGAACTATTTGAGAACCCTTACCGCGCGAAACGGAGGCGCAAGAACGCGAAAGAGGATGCTATATACGGCGTCTTTGCAAGCGATGACGACGAGGAGGATGAGAGGGTAGCTGGACGCAAAGCGAAGACTCGTGCCAAGGCTCCGGCTTTCGTAACCTCAAGCGTGAAGGTGCCACTGGACGAAGACGTATCAATGGGGGACGACAATGCCGCTCCCGAGAAAGAGGTGGATGCAGATGTGTCTTCTGACTCTGAGCCTTCGAAGCCGCCTTCTCCCATAGAGCACGACGAGGAAGCTGAAGAAGATGCTAGGCTACAGTTCGGAGGGATGGGTCTCGGAGCGAGGAGAGGGGGGATAGGATCGTCCAAGGCAGGTATCAGTAGCTCGTCCGCAACACCAGCGTTCTCCAAGGCAAGCATTGGATCATCATCATCCTCACCGATGTTTGCCAAAGGTGGCATTGTGTCTTCACGACTTGCTGCAACAGAACCCTCAACGTCTACCCCGGTTTCGACATCCCCATCCCCATCCCCTGCGCCCACCGCTCCTGACGACCTTCCGGCAGCGTTCGGAGCAGCTCGCACACAGCGATCTTTCCTCCGTAACAAGAGCAGTACCTCAACCCGCTCTTCCACACCCCTCACTGGTGGCGAGCAGGCCCACTTCAGCAAGATATCCGGTACTTTTGGTGCGCGTATGCTTGCGAAGATGGGTTGGCAAGCAGGTCTAGGATTGGGAACGACAGGGGAGGGTATTGTGACGCCTGTGGAGAGCAAACTTCGCCCTAAAGGTATGGGCATCGCATTCAAAGGCTTCAGAGAAAAGACCGAGCAGTCCAAGGCCGAGGCGCGCCGGCGGGGCGAAATCGTCAGTGACGACGAGGAAGAATCAAAGGGAACTGCGCGCAAGGCGCGCAAAGCGGCCAAAGCACATGAGGCGAGGACGGAGGCCTGGAAGCAGCCGAAGAAACTGAAAACCCGCGTCCAGCACAAGACGTATGAAGAGATCGTCGCGGAAGCGGGACAGGATGCTTCGCAAGCTGGTGTCGGGCCTATCATCGACGCTACTGGTGCAACAGTGAGTATTCTGTGCGTGTGGTCATCTCACGCTGATCACTCATAGATATCTTCTAGCTTCGCGAAGTGTCTTCGCTGGCCGATGTTTCGATGGCGTCATGGACACCAAGCACCGACCCTATGCGTCTTCCCGAAATCCGCCACAACCTCCGCCTGATCACTGAATCGTGCCGAACCGATCTCGACGGCCTCGCGCGAGAAGCCCGAGCTCTTGAGGAACGCAAGAAATGGATACGCGCTGAAGACGCCCGATTGCGAAAGCAGGTCGACGAGGAGGCAGAATGTGAGTGCTTAGGCATATTTGTCTGTCAAGGTGAGTTGATTGCTAACGGTTATGAAGTAATTTCGCGCATGCAACAGATGAACCTCGTCGTCAACGAGATCAATTCGCAAGCACGCGAAACAGCATCTACTTATGAGGCATCGTTAGAGCCCTTCTCGGTTGGGTTTGATAAACTGCTTGGTCAGTGCGCGCAGGAGTTCGATAGATATCGTCTCGACGAAGTTGTTGTGGCAGCTATTGCACCAGTTGTAGGTTGTTCTCAACCGCCATCGAGATTGTCGCTGATGGATGTATCCAGATCCGGAGGATGCTCACACAATGGCAACCACTCGAAAATCCTACCGCTTTCACCGCCAACTTCCGAGCATGGCGACGCGCACTCAAGATGACTACTGCCGAAGGCCAGCCACAACACCAAGTTCAGGTGTACGGCAGTAGCACAGTTGTCTCTGCTCCTACTGTTGAGTACGTAAGGATCTTCATTCGCGTTCGGCTATATACTGATCGCACACCTCTGCCCATGCAGAGAGAAGCCAATGACGCCGTATGAGAGCCTCTTGTGGAATACCTGGCTTCCTCGTGTTCGCTCCTCGTTGAACAATGATTGGTCACCGGAAGATCCTACACCCGCAGTACGACTGTACGAAGCGTGGTCCTCGTTCTTGCCGTCGTTCATCCGGGACAACTTCTTCGACCAGCTCGTGCTGCCGAAGGTGCATAAGGCGGTCGGTGACTGGAGTCCCCGGAAGAGCAAGGTAGCATTACAGACACTCGTGTTCCCTTGGTTGCCGCACGTCGGCCTTCGTCTCGAAGACATACTAGGCGATGCAAGACGGAAAGTCAAGAGCGTGCTCAGAGGTTGGACACCCGCCGACGCCATCCCGCAAGATCTCAAAGTTTGGAAAGATGTGAGCATACGTTTCTCAGGTTGTTCAGCTTCGCTCAATGTTCATTAGGTCTTCGATGCCGGCGAGTGGGATACGATGCTCCTCAAGTATGTCGTACCTAAGCTTGGTTCACGCCTCCGGGACGACTTCCGAGTCAACCCCCGTCAACAAGACATGCAGCCGCTACAAGATGTTATGTCGTGGGAGCAGATCCTCCGTCCGTCCATCATCTCCCAAATCATAGAGAAGGAGTTCTTCCCGAAGTGGCTCGACGTCCTATACATCTGGCTCATCCAGCCGAACCCGAGCTTCGAAGAGGTCTCAAGGTGGTATTCTTTCTGGAAGGACACGTTCTCGGAAGACATACAGGGCATGCCCGGGATCGCGCAGGGCTTCACGCGCGGGTTGCAGCTGATGAACAAGGCGCTGGAACTCGGCCCGGATGCTGCGACACGGTTGCCCCGCCCTGACCACAGCGTTGTGCCCTCTGCTGGTGCGACGCCTGCACTCGCTGCGAAGCCAAAGGAGAAGGCACGGCCTGTGCGGACTCAAGAGATCACGTTCCGGTCGATCGTGGAGGACTTCTCGTCGTCACACAATCTGCTGTTCGTCCCGACGGGCAAAGCGCACGAGCAATCGCGGATGCCCCTGTACCGTGTGTCTCCGAGTGCGGATGGGAAGGGTGGCATCCTTGTGTACGTGCTAGACGACGCGGTGTGGGCAGCCGATGGCAATGGGGTCTATCGGGCAATTGGGCTGGAAGACATGGTCCTGAGGGCGTCCAAGTAGGGACGATTCGGCGAGGAAGCGGCGAAGCCCAGCGCAGTTGTACTGTTATTGCTTCATTAGTGTACTGTTTACGTTAGTAACGTTCCCGACTATTATCGCTTCTAATGACGGGAACGTTAGCAATAGATAGATTATACTGCCGGGAAAAGCCGCTGAGTAATACAAGCGGAGCTGGAAAGAGGATAAGGTGCGGAAAAGGACGTGCGGTAACAAGTCGTTGATGTCGTTGACCACATTCTTGGACTTGCTTCACTCGATAGCCTACTGACGGGGATCGATGGCTTGCTGTATGCGCTAAATGGACTCTACCCAACCCCACGCAGCGACTAGTAGCAGCAGTCTCCATACCGCGCACACCGAAGAGCCATCTCAGCCAGGATCCTCCGAGCCCAAGGTTCTGCGCACGAGCGCACGAGTCAAGGCCGCGAAGCAGAAGGAAAAACAGAGCCAGCGCACCCCTCACGACACTCAGCAGCCAGCAGCATCGTCCTCCTCGAAGCGTTCTCGCGATAACAAAGGGAAGGGGAAGGAAACCGCTGACGACGCCCGAGCTAGTAAACGGTGCGTATCCACGCATGGTTATATGCGTCTCGGAGCTTATTTTGCACTGCAGCACCCGCCGCACCACTCTACCTGCCACCACCCCCTCACCATCTCCGAATCGACTAAGGACAACAAGGGCAAGAAGCGTGCGGCACCTGAAGACAACTCAGACGAAGACGACATCGCCGCAACACCCTCCGCTCCCAAGAAGTTGCGCCGTGCCACTAGTGCTTATTCACTGAGACCAAGGTTCGACCATCAAGCACCATCTGCATCTGACATGACCCGAAAGACGCGGTGAGTCGCTCGTGCATCCACGGCGGTCCGTACGTTCCTCATGGTGTGTGCCACTTTCAGAGCATCCTCAGGCAAGAGCAAAGCTACTGCGAAGAGCAAAGCGATGATGTCAGCGGCAGGCTCGTCTCGTGCTGGCGACGAAGATGTGGACATGGTGGACGCTGAGTGTATTCGTGACGAGGGTGACCACCAGGATGAGACGCACTCCGACGATGAAGGGCAGGACGATGGTGGCGGCGGAGACGGCGACGATGACGAAGACGATGAAGAAGCAGAGCGAGATCTTGCCAGTACCCTGGGAGCCATCGGGAATGAGCCCTCCGCGATGTCCATCTTCGGCGACTACCGTCAACTCGGATCGTACATGATGGGCATATCTGGGAGGCTCAAGACGATGCTGAACAACATCAAGCCTACCGCGGACCCCACCACCCGACTGTTGACGCTCCAAGAACTTAGTGAGTTGTTGAGTATCAGCACTGAGGATACCCTCGCCGGCTCGTTCCAGGTTGAAGCGTTCATCCGCGAGCTCGTCAGAATCCTGGGTGGTACCGGGAATGACGAAGACGAGGGTGATGACGACGATGCAATCGAGCAGGATGAGGACGCCGCTCTTGCCGCAGCGTTGGCCATGAGCGCCGGTGGCGGGGCCTACCAAGGTGATGAGAACCTGGAGGCCCAGGTCCTCGCTTGCAGATGCCTTGCGAACTTGATGGAAGCCCTCCCGGGGGTCGCGCACACTGTCGTCTACCACGGCGCGATTCCCGTTCTATGCAGCAAATTGATCGAGATCTCCTACATCGATTTGGCAGAACAGACATTGAGTGTATGTTGCTACATCTTTCGTGACCCATGTTCCATGCTCATCTGTATCATAGACCTTGGAGAAGATTTCAGAGGAGTTCCCTAGCTCAATCGTGCGAGAAGGCGGTCTGGCGGCGTTGCTGAACTACCTCGATTTCTTCTCTATCGCTGTCCAGAGAACCGCTCTGCAAGCGGCCTCCAACTGTTGTCGCAACGTCTCTATCGAGCACTTCCCTATGATCCGCGCCGTCTGGCCTATCATCCGCAACTGTCTAGGCTATTCCGACCAACGACTCGTCGAATATGCTTGCCTATGTGTTATCCGAATCATTGACTCGTACTACCGCTCCTCTCCCGAGAGTCTGGAAGCCCTCGTTGATACCGACTTGATTCGTGCTATCAACATGCTCCTTTCGCCTGCAGGCGGATCCCCCCTCATCGCCCCCAGTACTTTCACCCTTCTGCTCCGCGCTTTGGCCACATCTGCTCGGGTCAGTCCCAAAGTGACGCTTGTGCTACTTGAGGCTGGCATCGTGGATACGCTGTACCAGATCTTGACTGGCGTCTTGCCACCCACCTCAGATGGCGGGAACGAGCAGGGCGACGCGGATGGTGGTCAGGGGCTGGGCGGCGGCCTCGCAGATATGACCGTCATGGAGAACCTCGCGCATCGACCGAAAGACCAAGTCGAGGAAGCGCTCAGCCTCATATCTGAACTGATGCCCCCGTTGCCTAAAGGTGAGCTGAATAGTACTTGTGTGGTCTGTTCTCTAACACTTGGTGTGTAGACGGAGTTTTCGACCACAAGGGCTATACAGAGAAAGCGCTAAACAAGATGATCAAGGCGAAAGCGAAAGCAGATCGTGCTGCCGCCCGTCAGGCCGCTGCTGCCACCGTTCAAGCCGCCACGACTGGTTCAGCTGCGGTTGCGTCGGGATCCGATGCTGCGCCCGCTGCTCCTACCGATGAGACTCAAGCGTCCGAGCCGATGGCCGTCGACCCTCAATCTCTACGGGATGCAGAGGATGCGTTGCCTCAGCTGCAGAAAGAGCCGGACCGTACAGAGCTTTTGCGTTCCAAGCCTGAAGTCGTCGGGAGGTTCCTGCACCTGATGGTCCCTATTCTCGTCGACGTCTATGCTGCAAGTGTCATCACCCCGGTTCGTATCAAGACCCTCACCGGCCTACTGAAGGCGGTTAGTTTCCTTGACGGAGAAGAGTTGAAACGAGTCTTCACGGTATGCAATCTTACGCTCTTGAGCTATTCAGCACCATGCTGATCATACATGCAGTTTGTACCCGTTGCAGGCTTCGCCTCATCCATCCTCTCGTCGAAGGATCACACTACTCTCGTCATCGGAGCGCTGCAGCTCGTCGAACTGCTCCTTGCGAAGGTGCCTGCGGAATACAAGCCTGTCTTCCGCAGGGAAGGTGTGTTCCACGAAATCGAGTCGTTGGCATCGCGTTCTGTCACTTCTTCGAGGTTGAAGGACAAGGACAAGAACGCTGAGAAAGACGTGTCCGAGGCGCCTTCGCCAGGGGATACGGGTTTCCCTGCCGCTGTCCCTGTCGCCATCTCCGTCATTTCCGCGATCCCTGGCTACAAGAAATTGTCATCGCTTTCCATCGAACCCGACGACGCGATCACGTTGAGGGCCCGACTCATCAAGTTCAAGCATCTCGCGACTGATGATTCATCTGGAAACGATGACGTGTTCGCCATGCTACGGCGTTTAGTTGAACGTATCACGAACACGGGGACATCGGAGAAGGATCTTACTATTGCGCTGGAGGAACTCGCCACCCTCTTCGGCCATCAACATACGTCGGTGTCCAGCTTCGAACTTCTTCAAAGCGGTGTCATCGATGGCCTGTTGCAGTTCTTCGCCGAAGAGGAAGAGCGTGCTGGTGGGTTACTCCTTTCTCGTCAGTATGGCTTGTGCTTACTTGTCTACAGTGTCCTTTGCCCGTCGTCAGGAGCTATTCTTTACCGCTTTCACCGCGAAGAGGACGAAAGGGTCCGGAAGACAGACACCATTCGCAGTGTTCGTGAAGAAGCTTCAGGAGAGTCTCACAAGGATGGAATCATTCGAAGTCGTGAGCGTCGCGCAGAGCGCAGATGGTATGTATCCGTCCTTCTATCCTGTCTTACATGTTCTGATGAAGGGCGATGTAGACTCGAAGAGGAGTTCGCCATCCCTTCTGGCCCGTCAATTGCGCCTCCGTCTCGTTGCGGCCGAAGACTCCGACATTCCTCGGAACCTCAGCAACATCGTCGTGTCCATCCACGCCATCGCTACCTTCCAAGCGCTCCACGACTACCTCCGCCCCCGTGTTTCCGGTTTGATGTTGTCAAGCAGTTCGCGGTTGTCGGGGATGCTTGCTGCTCTTGCAGCGTCTGGTCTGGCTCCTCCTTCATCTCGGTTCGGACTTCTCGAAGCTGCCTCGAAGAGTGCAGCACCCGAGGGCAGTGGCGCATCCTCATCTTCGGTGAGCGGCGCGGGCATTAACCGACGCCGAAGCCTGCGTCTCAGTGCCAAGAAGACCTCTGGAGAGGACGCCGCTGAGACAAGTACCGCGGGTGATGGGTCAATTGCCGCGCTGCCGTCCGATCTCGCGGAAGGTGAATCGATCGCATCGGCGGCAGAGCCTGCTCCAAGCGATACTGTCGTCAACGACGACGAGTTCACCGCGGATTTTACCGACGACGAAGTCGATGTCGATGCTGAAGTAAGTTTATCCTCGTGTCTGTGGAACGATCACCAGGCTGATGAGGCACAGGTTATCGAGGAAGACGACCCGGACAACTCAATGGCGGACAAGACTATTAACGTTTCTGTCGACGACGGTATGGTCTTGTCTGTACCTGACTTGCGCTAGTACTCATGATAGTGACAGACGCCCGAGTTGAGGCGCAAACTCCCGATGGGACACATGTTCCCACACCGAGCAAGGGTCCGTCAACCTCTGCAACACCCCGCACCTCGACGCCTAAGACCTCGTATGCTGCTGCGCTCAAGACGAAACCGAGTGATTGGCATCTCGAATTCTTCATGGACGACCACAAGCTGCCGCTCGACCTCACCATCTATGGCGCAATCCACCAACATGAGATGAGGAAACATCGAGCATCTGGCTCCCCTTTCGTGCCTAGTATGATTTGGCAGGGTGTCTACAGCATCAAGTTTAAGAAGGTTCCTGGACCGCTCCCTTCAAGTGATGGTATGTCAGTTCGAACGTTGGTGTTGCATCATACTGACGTACGCACAGGTCGTGGAGACGAGACTGGTTCAAGGAGTCGTTCACCAACCCCGTCACTGTCTTCTCTTCCTGAAGATGCTCCTCACGCCAAGATTCTGCGCTTCCTCAGGGTACTGCACAGGCTCAATGCTCAGGAGAGCGAACGTGCGGCGCCTTTGATATCTAAACGCGTCCTGCCACCATCCGCCTTCGTCAATAACAAGCTGACAGCCAAGTTGACACGGCAATTGGAGGAGCCGATGATTGTCGCCAGGTACGCCTACCTACCCTCCGAGGAGCTAGCATGTCTCACACCCCTTGCAGCTCGTGCTTACCCGACTGGGCGCTCGATCTTCCTCAACACTTCCCTTTCCTCTTCCCGTTCGCGACCCGCTACAACTTCCTGCAATCAACATCGTTTGGTTACGCTCGTTTAATTCTCAAGTGGCAAAGCCAGCAACAGAACCGTGGTCAGGACAATTCCCGACGCGACGACGGTGTTGGCTTCCTGGGCCGTTTGCAGCGCCAGAAAGTCAGAATATCGCGGAAGCATATCCTTGAGTCGGCGGTCAAGGTGTTCGAACTGTATGGTTCTTCATCATCGATTCTGGAGGTCGAGTACTTTGAGGAAGTCGGCACAGGTCTTGGGCCGACGCTCGAGTTCTATTCCCTAGTCTCCAAGGAGTTTGCGCGACGAGATCTGAAGATCTGGAGAGACGCCGATCCGACGATTCCTGGCCAATATGTTCAACATCCACTTGGTCTATTCCCTGCGCCCATCAGCCCGGACGATATCGCGAAGGACGGCGGTGTGCAGTAAGTAACCGATTTCTATATATGGTTATGGTCATGATAACACATCCCTCAGAAAACGTACGCACATCATCCGAGTAATCGGGCAGTTCGTCGCGAAGGCAATGTTGGACTCGCGGATCATCGATCTCTCCTTCAACAAGATCTTCTTGAAACTTGTTCTAGGAGAGGAGGTTCCTCTCACCATCGATTCCCTCAAGGTATCCAATACCTCATTTCGTCCGTAGCTTCCGCGCTGACGTAGTTCGTAGCGCGTTGATCCTGAACTTGCGGCGTCTTTGGCAAAGGTTCAAGGCCTCGCTGCTGCCAGGACCCAGAACGAGAAGGTATGACCATCTCGATGTCACTCTTCCAAACCTCCGCTCATCAAGCGACAAAAGCTTCGTCGCAAGCTCGCTGCCCTTGAGGAAGTTGAGGAGATCAAGCTGGAAGATCTAGGTCTCGACTTCACTGTCCCTGGATACGACATCGAATTGAAGGTGAGCAGATCTTCTAGGTCGATGAATTATGTCGTGCTCATGTTCTGGTGATAGCCTGGGGGTCGTGACATCCCTGTGACAGAAGATAATGTCGAGGAGTACATTCGTGAGGTAATCGATGCCATAGTCGGAAAGGGTGCCCAAGCGCAAGCGCAAGCATTCCGGGAAGGGTTCTCCAAAGTCTTCCCCATCACCGATCTCCAAGCATTCACATCGGACGAACTCGTCATGTTGTTCGGGAATGCCGACGAGGATTGGTCTATTGAGAGTACGTGGACATCTCGCCCTCTGTGCAAACATCTCTCATCTTGGTTTCTACAGCTCTCAGCGAAGCTCTGAAGGCCGACCATGGATTCCATGTGGAGAGTAGGGCTATCCGCGACCTCGTTGACATCATGTCCGAGTATGACGCACCGACACGCCGGAGCTATCTTCAATTCATCACTGGCAGCCCGAAGTTGCCTATCGGCGGTGCGCTACAGTTCTCGCACCTGGAATGCGGTAGAGGTACTCATGATCACGCAGGTTTCCGGGGGTTGAACCCGCCCCTCACTGTTGTGCGCAAGCCGCACGAGGCTCCACTGACTGCCGACGATTATTTGCCAAGCGTCATGACGTGCGTCAACTACCTCAAGCTACCGGAATATTCAACGAAGGTGGTAATGCGAGAGAAGCTATCGATTGCTATGCGGGAGGGTGTGGGGAGTTTCCACCTGTCGTGAAGAATGTCTATCGTCAGTGCCATGTAATATCATCGTCTATCATCTGTGCTATCATCGTCATGTCCATTAGATCGCATCTGTTCTCCGCCATAGTCAGGACCGTAATTTGCTTCCTTCAATCGTTTGAACGCTTGGATCCGTGGGTGAAAACTAGCCGGGCAGCTGTGGTCGTACGATGGTTGTACTCCCGGACCACATCGCGATCTTGAGTCGGGAACTCATCTTGATCATTGTGTCCCAGGCTGCTCGATCACACTGACCAGGCTGTGCTCTAGCTCGTTCATTCATATAATACTTGAATGCATCATGGACTCTGTACGACGTGTACACTAGTCATGGCGACAGGTGCCGACCCCGTTATTCTTGCCTTGATCGCTGAGGCTGACAGTCTGTGAGTCTATCGCACTTCGTGCTCCACATACACTGGCTAACTGCCTTCCCCCTATGTAGTCGCACCAACGCCTTGTGTATCGTCATCTCCGGTGCGCTGCCAATGTTGAAGATTCGGTCGGCGAACATCACCACTCAAAGTTCTTCCCTCAGGTTTATTCATCTACGACTACACGCTCACTTGGCACCGCGAAGTGGAACTACTTTGGATGCGCGGGCGCACTCTGCGTGGAAGTTCCCTACTCTTCCTAGCGATCAGATACACAACCCTTGGGTATATGCTCCTCCTGCTGGTCCATTTTGCGCCCATGTCCGATGCTGTAGGTTCTTGCGCATCGAGCCTTCGCCGGTAGCTGTTCTGACAACGTCATGTTTAGAGGTCATTCACGGATTGCTCCCTGCATACAAACGCGACTCATGACTGACGCGCTTGCTTTGTATAGCTGCGACACACTCATAATCATACGAAGCGTGGTCGAATACCTTCAGTTCTTGCCCTGGGCGGGTGCGTTGATCAGCCTTCTACATCGGGATCGGGGTGAATGATTCACGTGCGAAACCTTTCAGCGACATCCTCCTTACGGGCTTTTGCGTTGACCAAGAGCTATGGTGTGTCAATCGCTGTCTTTGTGCTCTCCCTGACCCCTTTGGGTGCCAATTTCGTACGTACTCATGACATGCTCCATATACCTATGCTCTAACGCTAACGTGACACCCATCAGATTCAGTTCGCGCTAGGGTTGGAAGGGTTGAACGTCCCAATGTACGGGTGCCTGATACACGCGTCCGACGTCACGAAGACGGAGTACATCACGTAGGTATCTTCCCTTCTATCTCATCTGTTCTACACTGGCAGCAGTCTAACTCCAACATGATCCAGGCGTGCGTTATGCTCTCCATTGTTGTTAACAGGAGTGGCTGATATCCTGAACTATCTCAAGTTCTCATCGCATCTAGAACAGGGGTCATCATCGCCGATGTGATTCTCATCTATGTGACCTGGTCGTCACTATCAAGAAATGTTGCACGTCTCCTTTCGTGCGCGGACAAACCCTCACTGGCCACCATTCTGCTACGCTACGGTTGGTCAATGTTCGCGCACAGGTTTAGCAGGAGGTTGTCTGATATTTATTCAGGATTGTTGCAGTTCGTGTATGTGGAAGTGAACTACTCGTCCACCGCAGCGACGACTGACGAGGTTCCAGTCTCTTGTTCGTATTGAATGCCATGCATATCGTGTTTTCTCTCACAGGTGTCAGTTGATATTGCTCTCTTGATGACGAAGTGCTGAATTGACACTGCTATCTGTCTTCAGATATTCTGCTCTATCCAAAGCAACCTCAATCTGTTCACGGATCCGTACGTTCAGTGTTTGCCTCTGTCATTTACCGAGTGTGCGACCTCACTTGCGATATTTATAGGCTCACGGCGATCATCATCTCCCGCCTTTTCCTCGACCTGCAGGAGGTGGAACTCCAGACTGTCGAAGTAGATTCGCGCGGAGTGCTGCATCGAGTCTACACTTCCGATGGCAACAGCTTGAGTACGCTCACGTTTTCCCCGGAGGCTCCTTCAGCGAACGCAGCCCCCACTGAAGTCGACGGCCGGGAGCCTCGTACCACCGTCTCGCTTCCTGTCACCGTGTAGAATAGACTAGTGGTCTATATGCGTCAGATGAAGCGCAAAACAACCGGGCCACTACTTAGTCTATGGTAGCCTAGAACTAGAAGACCTAAGTGGTTTTTTTTCACGCAACCAACGCCCTCAAGCCCTCGTCGAATCCCTTCACGAATCCCTCCGCCAACTCGTGGTCTACCGCACCCTTGCCCCAAGTGACCGTGACGCCCAACCCGCCGTCTCCCCCGCCGGCCACGTTCAGCTTCAGCGCCGCCCCGACCGTCGCGTCCGCCTGCGAGAACAGCATCTGACCGATCTTCCACGGTCCAACACTGTCACCTCCAGCCTGGGTCGGCTGGGGGAACGCCCCGAGGTTGGACAGCTCCAAGCCCGCGGCGCGCTTCCCCCCCAGGCGGCCGAGCAGGTACCCCTCGTAGTTGCCGTGCAGGTACTTGAGCATCCCGACGCTGTGCATGGAGTGCGGGGCCCCGCGCTTGAGCAGCGCGACGAGCGCCGCGGCGGCGTCCCACGCGAACGCGGGCGGGTCCTCGCGGAAGAGCGCGTGGTGCTCCGCGACGTTCCCGATGTGGTTGCACATCACGGACGGGGGCGCGCCGGTGAAGCGCCGCGAGGACATGACGATGAACGTCGGGATCGTCGTGTACGCGGCGCCGTTCGCGGGCTGCGCGTACACGAGCGGGGAGACGACGCGGAGCGCGAGCGTGTGCAGGGTGCACGTTAGCGTCGTCTTGTGCGCGCGCGCGAGCGCGAGGAGCCGCGCGGTCTCCGCGGGGGAGCATTTCAGGATCCGGACGGTCGTGGCGAGCGTGAGGGGCTTGACGACGGGGTTCCCGGTCCACGCGCGCGCGAGCTTGCGTTTGTAGAAGAAGGGGAAGAAGGCTTTTATGATCTCGCGGATGATGACCATGAAGGGCACGGAGACGTCGACCGCGTCCTCCATCGCCGGGGCGAGCGCAGTGTCTTGAGGGGCGGCGACGATCCCTGAATGCTCTGCTACGGTGGCGGGCAGGCCGTTCAGTGCGCCCAGGAGGGCGACGTGGAACGCGAGGCCGCTTTGCCCGTCTGCCATGGCGTGGTCGTACGCGAAGATCAGCGTGCCGTCACGCAACACGAGAAGCCTCCACAGCGGCATGTCCTCCGCGAACTCCAAGGGACGGGCGAAGTACTCCTCAAGCAGAACGTGGAGGGTGTCGCTGTCTTGCTCGACAAAGGTGACGACCTTGTTGAGGTCCACTGATGGGAGGCGAATCCATGGCAAGTCGGAGGACGAAGGCGGGAGACGAGCGACCAGTGCCGCTTCGTTGCCTATCACTTCCTCGAGGGCGGCGAAGATTGTTGCTTTGTCCAGCGATGCCCCGGTGATGGAAGAGTATTGTGCGGTCACGACGACACAGGCGTTGAGGTTCAGACGACTGCGTGTGTCGAAGTAATGTTCGAGGCGTCCTGGAGAGCGTCATCAATCCAGTGGATATACAACGTTCGACTTCGACTCGTTATTGAACGTGTATGCTCACCTGCCTCCCGGAGGGACTTAGCAGCCGGACCTCCCTCTTCTGACTTGCTCATCCTCCGCGCGACTTCTGGTTCCTTGAAACACCGGTCTGGTCGACTCAGGAACGGAGGCCTACTTGTCCAGTGTCTACCGTCATGAGCAGGGAGATATGTGATGCGAAAACGAGTTGCTGCGCATTTACCTAACGGGCGCTGGGTAAACACGTAGCGATACGGAGGCCGTGATCCCGCAGCTGGGCCAGTACTTACCGCACGATTCGGATCAGCTCAGTGCGTTCTCGTGAATATGATATGATGAGTAGTGGAAGTTGAGGCCTGCATGTTGATCATAATGCATAAGTAGTCGCATATCCCGACTCTACGAACTTACTGCACCACGGCGAATGCCTCTGTCACCCAGGCACCTTGAGCTTGAACTTCAAGGTCACTGGCAGGCTGCAGCTGCATGCGAAGAGTCAGACCCAAGTCAGACCGTCACTCAAGTACTCACGGTTACGGTAGGTCGACACGACGGTCACGTGTTATCCATGACTATGTAGGGAACCGGAAAGTGAACACATGCGATGCGCCGGTGCAGCGACTCAGAGTCCTTCATCCACACTAGCAGGACTGACTTTCCCCCGTTCAGCATCTGCCTAGAGGAGACGACCATCCACATATGTGAACTATCAGACGGTGAGGATCTCCGTCGTTTCATTCCGCTGCCTCTCCGAATGACCATCCTCCTCCTCCGCATGAAGTTCTGGACGTCCGCGTCATACTTGCTGGGTACTACTATAACAGTTCTAGTGGCTGAGTTCCCTGCTACTCTGTGTCTAGTCATGGAAGAGGAGCTCTTACTGCCCCTAACATCAACTAATTAACAGTGCTCATGAGCACCCGCCATGCTCCGAGACATGCATCCCAAAACGTGGTACAGTGGACGGGCGTCGGGGATGTGCCATCCGGGCGGCCCGGGACTGGCCCCTGACGAGCACGCTTCAGGGTCCATCCACTGGCAGGATCGCCGAGTTCACTTTGCCTCGACGAGAGCCCGAGTTGCACGGTCAACGACCAACGAACCGACAGAGACGGGTTCGCAAACCAACTCGATGTATTGCGCGCGTCGTGAACTCACCTATGTTATACGCTAAATGATTGCAGCGGGAGCTGTGGGTCTATGCCGGTATAGTGGAGGCGAGACTCAACATGGAGGAGCAAGGAAAACAGTTGGAAAACAGTCACCAACTTCTCAAGCGCTAACGTGCTTGGTAAGCTTTCTCAAAAGTTGGCAATGCTCGCGGCACTCATCCGTAACTGACCATGTCAGTGACACTGGGATCGCGAGTTATGTAGCTACTAGATAGCTACCCACCTATCAAGTATCTGAGATATAGTCGGTAATGTCTCACCAAGTACTGGCAAGTCAGGCCCCTCCGGATGCTCATTAGCTCAGTCTCTCCCACGACAACCGTGACTGACAACATGGATAGGTCCTGAAGAACATAGGCTCGCTCGTCACTCATGCGTTACCCTCAGAGTCTAGAGACGCATTCGAAGAATTCCAAGAAGGTACGTACCGCACCCCTCTTGCCACCAATAGCCACCAATGCTCAGCAGGTTCCCCGGACCCGGCAAGCCGTGCTACCGTCTAGCGCGGGTAGCGGCATGCGTCCCAGGTGACCTCCGGCTCGGGCGCGTAGTGGCGTCCGCCCCGGACTCGCGTACGCCGTTGCGCCCTATATAAACCAAGCGCGAAAGGAGCACGGCCCAGCGAGGCCTGCATCCTACGATGTCTCTCGCAGAACACATTCGCGTCTACCGCAATGCGTACTTCCTCGCGCTCTCCGCAGCCATGGGCTCCATCTTCTACGGCTGGGACATTGGCCTCATCGGCGGAGTCATTTCGATGGGCTCCTTCAAGGCCGACTTCGGGGTCAACGAGATGACCGACGCCCAACGTGCAGACTTCAACGGGAACATCGTCTCGGTCTTGCAGGGCGGTTCATTGTGAGTAATCTGCATGGTTCGTTCTCACCGCGCTGATAAATCATGCCTCGTGCTAGCTTTGGCGCACTGTCCACAGGCTACTTCTCGTCCACATTTGGTCGGCAGCCGACGCTTGTCGCGTCGGGGATCGTCTACATTGTCGGCAGCGTGATCCAATCCATCGTCGGGCTCGGTTCCAGCCGGGCGACCGCACTCAGCGTCCTCTACTTTGGTCGCTTCGTCGGAGGCTTCGGCGTCGGAATGGTCTCCGCACTCGTGCCGTCATACGTCTCCGAGAGTGTCCCACGGAACATTCGCGGTCGTTGCACCGGTATGATACAACTAGCCAACAACACCGGTATCATGTTGAGTTGTACGTATCCTTGACTTATGAACGGTCGTGAAAGGTCTGCAGTGTTACCACTATCGGCCGAGGGTCAGCACTGTACACAGTGCTGACCCGCGGTCGCTAACGAGTAGCTGATAACTCGTAATCGCATTGTTTGTGGACGACGATCCTGACGTAACTCGTGCGCCCCCGCTTTATCGACTTGTGGAACCATACACAACCTTTTCTAGCGAGCACCGTCTTGAACTGCTAGCTAATGTGTCTTTTAGACTGGATTAACTACTCCTGCAACCGCAACCTTCCGGCGGGGTCCTCGCAATGGCGTATCCCTTTCATCATGCAGGTCATCCCTGGGGTCCTCTTCGTCATCGGCATGGTCTTCCAGCCGGAGTCTCCTCGCTGGCTCGTCGAACACGGGAAGCGGGAACGCGCCGCCGCCTCTCTCGCCCGCGCCGCGGGGACGACTCCCGACGACCCCGCCGTCCAGTTCACGCTCTCCGAGATCGAGGCCGACTTCGCGGGCAAGGAACGCGCCACCCTCTGGCAGCAGTTCCGCATGATGGGCGAGTCGCGGCACACTGCTCTGCGGTCGTTCATCCCGAGCCTCGTCATGTTCTTCCAGCAGTGGACGGGCACGAACGCGATCAACTACTTCTCGCCGCAGATCTTCGCCGGGCTCGGGCTCTCCTCGACCTCCGCCGGTCTGTTCGCGACCGGCATCTACGGCGTCGTCAAGGTCGTCTCCGTCGGGGCCGTGATCGCGTTCGCGGTCGAGGGCTTGGGCCGCAAACTCTGCTTGATCATCGGCGGGCTCTTGCAGGGCTTCATGATGCTCTGGATCGGCGGCTTCTCCGCCGTGCACCCGTCGTCGGACATCGTGCCCGCGTCGTACGTCTCGATCGTCGCCGTCTACCTCTATGCCGTCGGGTACTGCATCGGCTGGGGGCCAGTGCCGTGGGTCATCGCGGGCGAGGTCGCCCCAAACCACGTCCGCACCGCCGCGCTCTCCGTCGCGATCGGCGTCAACTGGCTCTTCAGCTTCACGATCTCCAAGATCACGCCGATCATGCTCGACGAGATCAAGTACGGCACGTTCCTGCTCTTCGGCTTCTGCTGCCTCATCATGTCCGTGTGGGCGTACGCGTTGCTGCCCGAGACGACCGGGTACGCGCTCGAGGACGTGCACTGGCTGTTCGAGGACGAGATGGTCACGCGCGCGCTGCAGGACGCGCCGGGCGGGCGGGTCTTCCTGGGCGGGAAGCGGGCGACGCCCGTGGCGGAGCTGCGCGCTGCCGCCGCGGGCGAGGAGGTGGAGTCGGAGGACGGGCTGGGCAAGGATCTCGACGCGAAGGTCGATCATGTGGAGACGGCGGGCGATACCGGTGCGCCGCGGCCACATGCGCCGCTTCGTGTCTCTGCGATATGATCTGTATGGCTTTGACGAGTGTACTACATGATGTACGCCTTCATTTTGATATCATCTATATGGGATAGTAGTTTCGGATTCTGGGTTGCGCGTTGGTACATGACTCAGGGTTCGAACCAAAGCCTTCGGGAAACGCCGGATCTGGCGAATCAGCCACTGCGGAGAAAACTTGAACCTTGGCGTGAGACTCATCGTAAAGACAACGGTGTGTGCATGATCCACTGCTCATCTGTATTGGGCCCCGGGTCGATGTCTGATACTATGTACACCTCCATACAGGTCCCAACTCACGCTTCCTACGGTAAGCTCCGGGAGGCGACGGCTTGTCGCCAGCAAGGCTAGCTTATGTGCGACGAACTTCAGCCAGAGCACATCACACCGGGGGCATTGACTAATGTGACGAGCCGCTACATTGTGATCATAGCGTGATTTAAATCCAAATACGACTTTTCTTTGTCGATGTGTTCCATCCTGGTTACATGCCACATTTGCAATGTATCCAGGATGTAACACGAAAACACAGGAATATTCTGAATGTTTCTAGCATGCTGCGCCACGACACACGCGCGATACCTATGGATTTTGACCACGATGTGACCACGATGTAAATGCTCGTTACATTGCTCAATGTCCCCGGTGTCAGGTGCGCGAGCCATTGGGCAGCTGGCACTGATCACTGACCTCTCTACTTGACGCAGATCCAGGCGGAATACGACGCGGGTCGAGGCCTTGAGGGCTGACCATCTTTGCGGACCTTATTACGGTCTGCGCCCTATCCCAGCCACATCTCTAGTCACGTTGGGTGCAGAAGAAGCCGGCAGAGTGCTCTCTGATGAACCCGAACACGCCGCCCTCAGCTGCAATGTGCTTCTCAATGCAGGTGCTCCCATCTTGAATAGGCTTCCACTTCCTGACGGCGGTCACGTACAGTACCTGGTGCAGCCTTCATCCGTAAAGGTAGAAAACCCTGAAAAACAAGGTATCGCTGTGGGTCCATGGGTCGCGGGTTCCCGACGCACGACAAGTACTTATTGCATAAGTAGCACTGCGTTGTAGTACGAGTGTGTACTTAGCAGGATCAGAGTAGGACTCGGATAAGGCTTAATAGTAAGTAGAGACGAACTCTAGCAAGCGCCGATCTAATCAATCTATACAGGTTCAGGCGCGCGACTCGTGACCCGGGCGTGCAGCAAGAAGGATGTTCCATCATCGGGGAATAACAACGAGGCAACGGGGGTCATGCCCAGGTCATGCCATCAGTGCTTGCTTCGCGGATCGGCTTCGAAGTTCTGTCACGCTGCTCACTTGACCCGTACGTGATGGCGTTCTCAGTTCTTTTCTTCGCTCGTATAAAAGCCACGGCGAGGCGGAATCTATCTTGCCTCCGCCCCCAATGAAGCTTCATCAGCAGCTCCTGCTCTCTACCACCTTCGTCGGGCTCTCAGCCGCAGTCATTCTCAAGGACTCGTCGCATCTGAAGGACGCGTATGACTTCATCATCGTAGGAGGTGTGTCGAGTCTACACATGCTTTGACATCGTACTTATGCCTTAGCAGCCGGTCCTGGAGGTGCCACCACTGCAAACCGTCTCACCGAGAGCCCAGACGTGAAGGTCCTCCTCCTCGAAGCGGGCGGCGCGTAAGTCTCTTGTTCGATGTGCACCCGCATGCTGAATTGCACGCAGGAACGACGGGGTGCTCGCAATTGACGTGCCCCAACTTTGCGTGACGCTCACCCCAAACACCCCATGGGACTGGAACTTCACGACCGTTCCGCAGGCAGGGCTGCTCGGGCGTACACCACCGTTCCCGCGCGGTATCGGCTTGGGCGGTACGAGTGCTGTTAGTACGTACTCTATTCAAACCTTGTGAGCGTGTCATGTGCTCACAAAGCGGTTGTACTCAGACTGCCTTGTCTACACACGCGGCACAAAGTCTGACATCGACACTTGGGCTACCCTTTCGGGCGAGGAGAGCTGGGGGTGGGACGGTGTTCTGCCGTACTTCAAGAAGGTGTGTCTCTTGGATGTACAATCCCTATCATCAACCCAAATTCATGCTTGCGGATATTTAGAGCGAGAAGTTCAATCTTCCTGTCGACGGCCACAACGTAACAGGGCAGTTTACGCCCGAAGTGCACGGCTTCGAAGGCGTGATTGGGGTGAGCGTGCCCGGTGCTGCACGGGCGATTGACAACCGTGTCATCGCCGTTACGCAAGAGCTTGAAGAGTTTCCTTTCCAAATCGACATGAATTCTGGTGAACACCTCGGTATTGGTACGTGCTCATGGTCATGACGCGTTGTAGCTGAGGGGTTCCACTGACATCGGATATACTACTGCAGGTTGGACACAGGCGCTCATCGACAGAGGAGTGCGGTCAAGCTCGAAGGCATATCTTGCGCCGAAGTACCTCCATCGCAAGAACCTTGACGTCCTGCTCTATGCGCGCGCGTCGCGTGTCCTGCCTACGGATGGAGCACTGTCCCTGAACAGCGTCGAATTCCAGGATGGAGAAGGGGGTGCATTCAAGAACCTTACCGCCAATAAAGAGGTCATCCTCTCAGCTGGTGCCGTACACACGCCCGTGATTCTCATGCACTCCGGTATTGGCGACGCGGGTGTCCTCGCCCCGCTTGGGATACCCGTGCTCGTGGACAATCCATCCGTCGGACAGAATTTGACGGACCATGTCGGCTGCAGTATCACGTTCGAGGTGAACTCGACAAAGACCCTAGACGAACTCTGGCGGGACGACTCGCTCAAAAATGCGCTAATCGCGGAGTGGCGCGAGAACAAGACCGGGCTGCTCGTCGACACGTCAGAGAACCACGTCGCATTCCTGCGCCTGCCCGAGGACGACCCGATCTGGGAGACCCACGAAGACCCGGCCAGCGGGTCAACGACGGCGCACTTCGAGTTCCTGTTCCAGAACGGCGTGTATCCGACCATGGATACTGGCAACTACTTCAACCTTCCCGTCGGCGCCGTCTCGCCCGCGTCGCGCGGACTCATCACGATCAACTCGAGCGATCCGTTCTCGACGCCGCTGATCGACCCGAAGCTGCTCTCGCAGGACATCGACTTGTACATTGTGCGGCACGGAATCAAGGCCGGCATGCGTTTCGTCGCGGCAAAGGCGTGGGAGGGGTACTTCGTCCGCCCGCTCGCGAACCTGACAACGGACGACGAGATTGACCAGTACATCCGCGAGCACACGGTCAGCTTCTTCCACCCCGTCGCGACGGCGGCGATGTCGCCCGCGAACGCGTCCTGGGGCGTCGTCGATCCGAACCTGCTCGTGAAGGGTGTCAGCGGGCTGCGCGTGGTGGACGCGTCTGTTGTGGTGAGTGTTTGTTCCGGGTGGTTGCATAGACGATGCTGACCGATGCTGTCTGCAGCCGAGGTTGCCTGCCGCGCACTCTTCTGCGGCTGTCTACGGTGTCGCGGAGAAGGCGGCTGATATCATCAAGGCGGCGTACCCGGATCTGTTTGATTGCGAGTTGTAGTGCTGTGGACTTGCGTTACCGTAGCTGACATGGACTAGACACTGACTCAGGTGTCGACGTTAATCCCCTTGCAATGACGTCATGGTGTATCTGAGGATGAGTCACGTCTGCTGCATCCGGTTCAGCACAAGATGGTCAGTACATACTTCATCACTTTCAACTCTCATTATGTCCTCTACACTGGAGGGGGGCTGCCTCTGTGGCGCGGTACAATACGTCGTCAATCGAGACATCAACGACAACACCGGCGCTTCACATTGTTTCTGCACAATGTACGTATCCCCCTCGACCATCTATGTGGCTCACTGACGACTTTCATAAAACATCATGCAGGTGCCAGCGCTGGACAGGCGCCCTTGTTTACACTGCCGCGTTCTTCCCACCGGACGCTATCGAGTTTATCCTGCCCGATGGCCGTCGCGCGCCCTTCTAACGCGCTGCGCTCGTACCCGAGCTCGCCAGGACACCTGCGCCAGTTCTGCACCGTTTGTGGTTCCAGTCCGTTCATGTTCACCGAAACCGAGACCGTGAACGAGGTGGACGTGCTCGTGGGCACGCTCAAGGACAAGAGCGTGAGGGAGAAGCTGGTGATCAAGGAGCAGTTGTACAAAGCGGGGTGTCCGACGTGGATAGCCGTGGGTCCCACCGACGACGTACAGATGTGCGATCAGGGAAGGGTAGGCGACGAAGCAAAGGATTAGGCGTGAGTTCCCGAGAGCGCGGTGTACAAGGCTATTTCGAATTTGCTGGTGCGGTGCTCTTCAATCTTCATCATGCTGTGCTGTCTACTAGGCTCCGGGACCAAGACCTTCCACCTCATGTTCGATACGAACATAGCGGGCTTCTGGAACCGACTCAGATACTGACATGATTAGCCGCCACCCCAGTTTCCGGCTCCAACTGGAGCAGTCGATTGAAGCCTGTAATCCCGAGTCTAGCCGCACACGCATGGCTAAACACCGCCCGAGCGCGATTAATGCCGTCCGGTATGTTCTCAACCCGAGGTCGCTTGAAATACCAGCTCTCCCTTGTCGCGCTCATTTAATCTGAATGGAAGGCCACATAACCCAAGTCACGGTTGAGTTAAGGTACAGGTTTGTACTTCGCCATTGGCGAGTGAAGCTCATATCTGCCATTTACAGGTTTCCGAAGGCTTCGCCCTCTCTCACGGAAAGATTCGCACATTCAGCGCTATTAACCTGGCCGCATGGTGTGTATTGTGTAATTGTGTTTCGTGGTCGGATGAACAACGGATGAACATCAAGTCGCGGTTGGGCCCCCGGCGATGCGGCCCTTGCGAGGTGAGCGAGAAATCTACAACCTTCTGCAACTCAATTGAGTCGACGCTCATGCTAGCGTGCAGCGCTATCGGATATGCAAACATTGACGATCGCTGTGTGGCAAAGTGTGCCCTGGGCGAGGTCTTAAGCTCCTTCGATATCCAGCACTCCCAACCCATCTCTCCGCCGCGACAAAGTATCTTCTGCCCCCATTACGACGATGTCGCTGTCGTCCCCAGAAGCCGCCGCGGCGTGGTATGACACGTAAGTGGCGCTCTACGAACTTGGAGCAGACATTGACAGCACACTTTGACGTTTTGTTGGGACTCGACGCGTTGCAGGCTGATTTTCAACTACACTGCTACCGCCGCCGCAGGTACGCTCTTTCTACGTCACTGTCAAGCACTTCGTCCGCGGCTCTACGTGCCTGAACAGAAACGATCACTTTCCAGTCTTCATGCTTTACGACTACCTCATATCAACGGGAAGAGAGGTGGAGATGTTTTGGGGGAAGCCGATCTCCGCGGCCTCGATCTTGTTCTTCTCAAACAAAGTCCTCACCATCGCTTAACATGTGCTCGACTGGGTGATGCCACTTGGGACGACTGATATCGTGAGTGCACTTTGTCACCGTTCACCTTGTCTCTCACTCAGTGTACTGACGAGTTCCTCGTCGCGATGTGAATAGAGGTATGTCTGTTTCGAAGTACGAAGAACATAGGAAGACTAATTCATTGGCGAACCTATAGCTGCACCCGTGTCCAGCTTGCAGACTTCATAATCGGGCTCGGGCAATATCTTCCATGGGGCTGTGAGTACTTCAAATGTCGGATATCTCACTCAAGCAGAAGCTCGACATTGCACTGGCAGTTTTCAACACGATGCGGTTGTTCGCGCTGACAAGGCACCGCCCATTGGCGGGCCTTGTCCTCCTGCTCTCTATGATCCCCATCGCCGTCAATCTGGTGCGCGTTCCCTTATTAGAATCATATAGGATATATCTCGCTAACATTAATACCGCCTAGTACCTATTCAGATACGGCGAGGATGGCAAGGTCGATCCACTCCTTGGTTGCCAGCAGCACCAGAACATTCCTGTACCTCGCTCAGTCTTCATCAAGCGCGTACAGCCTCATTGATTCTAGCTTATCTGTGTTTCTGACTATGCCGATAGACGTAGGCCTAATAGTTCACCAGTTTCGCAAGCCAACTGGTATCCTAGCTAACGCCCGTCAATCTGCAGTCGCTGCTTGTCCAGGGGCGGTTTAATACTCGGCGACTTCATTCTCACCCTCGTTACTTGGTGCACTCTGTCGAGAAGACACTTAATTGCCCGTGGCGCGAGGAGCTCTCTTGCCACGGTTCTACTCCTCGACGGTCAGTCTCGGTTCCAAGTCAGTACGACTGCTGACAAACGCTCATCCACAGGGACGATTTACTTTGTGTGAGCACTACGTCCCGCTGCATTGGCATAGCGTACCCGCACTCACTCTTATCACGTCTCGATAGCCTGCTGCTCATGATGAATGTCCTCCACATTACGTTCACATTCCTCTCAGTACGCTCTTTCATACGTTGTCCGCCTCGCGAGCTATTCACACGCGCTCCGCAGATCTTCGGCACCGGAGGAGTGAGCAACATGTCTGCCTTCACAGAACCGTACGTCCTTCCATATTTCAATATCGTCATAACATGTCCGCTGACATCCGCGCATGCAGAGTAACCTCGGTCCTGGTATCTCGTTTCCTCCTAGATCTGCAAGAAGCTGGCCGGCAGCGGAGGCGCACGGACCTTGACTCCTCCGCAATATCCTTCTTCGACTCGTTCGACTGCTCGATTGGCGTGTTGCGCCGAGTCTCGGAATCCCATGCTTTCGGAGAGTTGAACTCGGACCCTGACTCCCACAGAGAGAAGGAACTTCAAGCATGTGCGCAAGAACGCCGCTTGGGTCAAGACTGCGAGACCGTGGCAGTCGCTGAAAAATGAAGGAGGCACGACGACGCTGATGGTCCGAATGCAGGATCATCAGGCAATGTAACAACAATTGCACATCAGACTTCACCACCATGCACTGTAGTCTACCCCCACTCGCGAGTCATAAGATCTGCCAATCGCGTAGTGAGTAAAACAAGTTCCTGCGTGTCACACCATGACCATTGACGCGTCCTCTTTTCTAACTTCCATTATACTGTATATCGTATATTACTTCAATGTCTTCGTCTTCATTGGGAGCATTTGTATTTTTTGCTCGCCTTCAGCTAGACTATGCATCCTCATCAGAAGACCGCCTATCGAG
Source organism: Daedaleopsis nitida (assembly GCA_022606115.1). Lineage (NCBI taxonomy): Eukaryota > Fungi > Basidiomycota > Agaricomycetes > Polyporales > Polyporaceae > Daedaleopsis > Daedaleopsis nitida. The sequence continues at coordinate 642,859 of JABYQM010000013.1, forward strand.
ACTGAATCATCTATCTAGAAGGTTAGCCCCCTTCCAACTCTCAGCCAGTGAAGTTCATAGCTTACCTCCGAGCTCCTCGGCCATCTCTAGGATGTCCCAAGAATGGAAGATGCGGGGTTAAGCACTAAGAATGTTCCTCCGACTTGCCGGAGAGGTCAGACGACGCAAGAAAGGGAAGGCAAAGTCATTCTGTTTGAGTTGCAACATCGAGAGCCGAGTGCAGTACACGCTGATTCTTAGCGAGTGTCCAATTTCGTTTCTTAATGCATTGACCGGCATGGCATACTCTTTAAAACAGGATACTATAAAGGTTCCAATACGCTCGATCTTGAGGCGTGAGCATCTACTATGCCATGGTGTGCACCCGTGAGTCTTTCGTGACTGTCGTCTACACTTGCGGGGAACATCAATCCACAAACTGGCTAATCACCGAACTCCGACAGCTCCGGTGTCATTCTCGCATCTAGCGCGCCCATTCTGCAGTCAACAGGGAAACAAGCTGATACCCATACTTGAGCATTTAATCCGCGCAAGCTGAGATATGCGTCTGCATCCGACTTGGGTATGGTATAAAAGGAGCTTTAGACCTCTCGAATTGTCAGAGCAACTCCCTCGAGTCTCAGCGCATCCGACAATTCGCACAATGATGTCCATCCTCGCCGCACTCGTCGCAGCAGCCGTCTTCACGCAAGCGGGCGCACTCCCGGCTCCGAGTGCTGCTCTCCTGAGTGCAGCTGCCGTACTTCCCTCTGCGGCCGTCGCTCTCCCCTCCGCGGCCATCGCCATCCCCTTCGCAGCCAATGCCATGCCTTCTGCGGCTATTGCTGTCCCCTCTGCAGCCATCGCGCTGCCTTCTGCAGCTATCGCTGTTGCCTCAGCAGCTATCAATATTCACGAGGTACGTCTGGGCCATGTCGCAGTGTTCTCTGTGCCCGATGGTTGCACTTGAGCTGACTGTGTTGCACTTCAACAGGCACGCGCTGCCGAGGTCTGCGGGTTCCCCGTCGTTCCGTTTTACCTCGCAGCCAGCGACAGCCTCTCCGACCGGATCTACACCACCGACGCAATAGAAATTGAGGCGGCCCTCGCCAGCGGCAAGTACGTGCGCGAGGCGGTCATCGCCGCCGTCTACAGCAACACGACCGGGCCGAGCGTCCCCAACGCGGTACCCCTCTACCGGCTCTACAGCGCCGGCCAGTCGGATCATATCCTCACGGCGTCGTGGGCCGAGGTCGAGAACGCAGTGGACACGCAGGGATACTCGTACCAGGGCGTTACAGCGTACGTTTACGCCGAGCCCCAGGCTGGGTGTGGGGCTGTGCCGCTCTACAGGGAGTATGACCCTCAGCTCGAGGATCATTGGTATGGCCTCGCCAAGCTTCAGACCAATGGTTCGGGTAACGCAGCCTCCAACGGATACTTCTACGAGGGGATCACGGCGTATGTGTTCCCGCCCCAATGAGGCCGCACGATCAGTAAGCGACCTGATCAATTCTCTGCATGTTTCGTTAAACTGAGAGCAATTCATTAGTATAACACACGGCAAAAATATCTGGTCTGAGATCCCGAGGTCGCGTGGTCCGTACGTATGCGGTGGGTACCTATTAGTAGAGTTTTGGAGTAAGTGGTACCAACATACTGTGAAACGGTACTCTGTGTATATTGTACATACCGCTTGAGCTTAACTTCAAGTTTCACAACGGACGATTCGGTCTAAGCGGCCTAGCCCGAGGGACTCAAATGACGACTTTCTCCTGTTGAGGACAGTGCCTCTCCTTCAGACACGAACAATGACCTCTGCTGACAGACTGGCACAAGTATGCTATGGTCAACATCTACGAGAATCATGTACACGATCCTGAGCAGGCTCGACCGGCGGTTTGTAGCGCCATAAGTGATACATGTAGCCCGACATGTTGAAGGTCCCGGAGTGCGCGGCTCCCGCTTGAGGTTGATCCTCAGGCCTCAGGCGCGAACCTCCGGGCTACGGACTTCTTACTGTTCAATCCTTGAGGCTACTGTGTTTGCGACTCGGCAACACACTACATGTCCTGCGGACTCTTCAGACTAGGGCTATCGGAGCTCCCGGCCCGGTTGCCGTATAACCATTGGCGCCAACATCTCAGGCTTGCAAGTTGCGGCGAATTTCGAAACCTGGGCGAAACGCCTCTTGTTCTCCTCGTCGTCCTCGTCCTCGTCGTCCTCTTCCGCCTCGTCCTGCTACTGAATCCTTGTCAATCACAAATATCATCATTGTCAAAGCTGGACTGAGCGTTTGCGAAGAGGCCTCTTCTTTTCTTCTGCGATTCTCAAAATTCCCGCAATACGTGCCAGTGCCCTGGACGTGGCCTCTTCCTCGTACTCGACTCTTCCCCTCACAGAGGGCATCTTTGATCTTTGGCACGACTTGGAACCACTTCGTATTTTACTAGAGAAAGACTAGGAGGAAGTCTGAATACCAGTTCAGTAGCCCCCTCACGATGGCACGGTCGAGAAGAGTGGGGTTGGAGACATATGCCGGCTGAGGATGGTCAATCTAGGTGAGTGAACCCATCCCCCTAGCCCGCTACAACCCTAGTCCGCTACAAGTAGAAATCAACGCTTCGGCACCGGTCCCAGGGTGATGCGTTGTCGGAACACCCATTTTTCATCATTGGTCGAGTATAAGTGATTCCAAGTGTCGCACGTCCATCTCACAAACACGCACGCTGCGCAGTAGCGACGTCATCGTACGGAACGCAGCCGTGTCACGTTCCCATCTCACTCGCATTCTGCTCGGACAGTTTGGCTACCTAGTCCTTACATACTGTCAGGGGCACTGACTGATGCGAGGCTGCACGTCGAGCCAGGCACCGTAGGCGAGTTATCATCCAGGTTGCGCGTACGCCATCCAGTCCATCCAATGCCCGCGGATTGTGCTCACCAATTGTTCATGGCGGCTACGTAGGTTCACACCGAGTCGGAGTCCACGTCGCAATCGAAGCCCCAGTCTTGAGGCCAGCTGCCAAACGTTGAGAAATGACCTGGGTACTCACACTCGGCGGCTTGACATACACGCCGGTTACCCAGAGTAACGTCCAACGACGGGAGGGCAACTTCGCCGGAGAACTGTGCGCGGGAAGTTCCTTCTAGTGAGTGACTGTCTAGTGGTGGTGCAGCTATGTTTGATTGTCTCGGTCGCGGTCGCTTGGCGCGGTTGTACGTAGAACAGATATCCTCTTCGGAACGACGATGCCCCTTGAGCCTTGTGTGGCACAACAGCTTCGTGTATTCACGGCTCGCAATACTCATGTGCATATAGCCCTTCGACGTTGATGGCATTGTCTCTGTCACTCGTCCGTTCTTTGACGGGGCATCACCATCGTGTCCCTTGCAACAGTCTACAGATATCGAAAGTTGAGGCCGAATCAATCCGGAACGAAGTGGGCATTATGGTCCTGAGTCCTGACACAGGTTCCATTGCTCGAACCCTGGCGCGTTCAGCGTTCCGATCAATCCATATACATACTTCATTGAGAAGAGGGTTACATCAACGTGCGCGTCGCCGAGGCTTGTCCGGGCAATTGCGAAGTAGCTATTGATACTATCGCCATGATGTCGAAGATTCGTACGTACATCAGTCCTCCGCCTTATCTCTCCCTGATACCCCTTCCAGAGCCAGTCCGTCCACTGTTTCGCTCTACGGTCTCGCGCGGCATTCCTCTCCTTCTCTCGCCGCACGGCATCTCTTCTTCTGCCGGAACCTACTACATCTCGTATGTCAGAGTCTTTCCCGGTCCATCTCAACAAGACGAGACCTACATATCGCAGACTCCCTGCGACGAGTGCAATGCGCTCGGAGAGGCCAAGTACTGTCCATAAGTCTGGTAGCATAACGAAATGTTTCTCATGACGTATCGCCCTTGACAGCCTTCCCTATACCCGCCAGATCATCTCTGGAAACCGACCATACAAAGGAAGGTGTGTGGCACATCCGTCCGAGTCATTGCGTCCGCGAGTGCTTCAGACCGACAGATGCTTATCCGCAGAAGAATGAACCAACAAACCTTACGTGCTACCTGGACCTGAGCTCTGCAGCCGGTGTGCTATATAGCATGACCGCCTCGATCCTCGACTCGTATCGCTACGCCATTCCTCGCTCACGGGCAGACTACAGCCGCCATGTCTGATGCTGCAGATATCATCGCATCGCTCCAGGCCTAGTACGTGCCATTCCCACTCTCTCATTCTCAACGGACCCTGACCAACTCATACTCAGTCGAATCGAGAACTACTGCACCAACGCCGCATACGGTTCGTATCAACTAAAGCTCTCCGCTGTACAATCCTCCGTTGTTGACTGGACGATGGGCAGCGTTCTTGCTGTATGAACACATCATCACGCTCGGACAGGAGGTCGAGCTGTTCTGGAGGCGCAAAGTGAATGGCGCGACGGTCCTCTTCTTCGCCAACCGCTTCCTGGTGTTCTCCTTCTACACCATGAGCATGGTCTCCTACCTACACATGTCGGACGAGGTGTGCACGGCCTAGACGCTGCGCTGATACCGTCATGGAACTGACTCGTCTCCGATTTACCTCCGTGTTTACCCCGTAGAGGTGCGCTTCTCTTCTCCTTCCATCTAGGTTCATCGTCGGGGGCTGTTACTGACATACTGAACTGCGACTACGGTCAGCTGTGTGATGTTCGCGAAAGGCATCAACGTGATCAACATTCTGGTCTATCTTCCATGGGCACGTGCGTACCCGTTCCTGGATCCCCTCTAAGTATTTTCAGCTGCAGGCATCGCATCTGATTACCATGTGCAGTGTTCTCCGCACTGCGAGCGTTTGCTCTCAGCCAGAGCCGGTTGCTAGCGGTCATCGTTTTCCTGCTGTCATCCGTCACCATCGGCCTGAACTACGTAAGTCGCAAGCAACGTGGATCGTACACTCGCTCACCGGCATCTGCACAGTCGTTCTATCACTTCGGACTGACCGGTTACAACGACCCGCTCGTCGGATGCGAGGGTGTCGTCCTCGACATCACCCCCACTCTTGCGAAAAAGTGAGTCGCAGGCCCGCTGCACGCGTGCGGCGCCACACCGTTGTGTCGAACTTTCTGACTTCTGCAATGACAGCTGTACGTGCGCACGGCGCTCACGGCCTATGCTACTAGTACGCTGCTGACGCGTTGACGTTCCCTTGCACCCGCCAAGACACCATCGTCTCGCGGACGTGCCAGATCGCAGCCGACGTCCTCCTCATCATCATCACCTGGCGGGCAACCCACAAGAGCGCCGCGATCAAGAACATCGTCCGCCGGAGCTCGCTGTCCTTCCAGGAGGTTCTCCTGCGTGATGGTGCGTGCCGCCGCTCTCACTTGCGATAGGGATAGCATGCTGACGGACGCCCATCAGGTCTGGTGTACTTTCTGTATGTTTCATACTCCGTCTGTCGGAGACCTGGCACGCCCTGACGCCTGCTAATCACGCCGACCAGAGTGCTCTTCGTGCTGAACAGCGCACATCTGATCTGCACCATGCTCGCGGTGAGCTTCTGCGCGCGCACACTGCCCACTAGCGGCCCGGACTGACCCACCCTCCCAGCTCCAACCCGCCCTCCAGACGTCCAGCTACGTCACGATATTCACGACACCGTACGTGTTGTCGCCTGCGCGTTCGCCCTGAGACACGCTACAGCGATAGCTGACTGCCCCCGCCGCCCGCCTCCAACACAGCGTGATCGCCGTGCTCGTCTCGCGCTTCCTCATCGACCTCCAGAACGCGGACCGCAACACGGTGAACATGTTCCGCAGCTCGCACGGCTCCGTGCTCGCCGTCGACGAGAGCATTGCGTTCGGGCGCGCCCCGGGGCGCATCCTCGGCTCCATCGGCTCCTCGATCTACCCTGGTAGCGACACCGGCACCGGCACGACCTCCAGCTCGGGCGCGGGCTACAGCACGGGCGAGGGCGCGTTCGAGCTCGAGCTCGTCGATGCCGGCGAGAGCAGCTTCGGGTCGACGTCCGTGGGACGCTCGGTCGCCGTGCGCTCGCGTGTTAAGGACGTTTGAGACTCACATATAGGCGAACATACTGCCGGGTGCCCTGCTCGAGAAACATCGTTATGTGCCAGACCGTCACGTGAATGGATTCAACATTACCGTTGCTGAGACCTGGAATGTGGATAAGAAACAGTACTCGCGATCGCTTACTTATCTATAGTGTATGATATCAAGCTTGCAACCAAATTAGACGGGGTTCTCACCTTCCGAGCTCTGCAGCCGGTGTGCTATAAGTATAGCATGATGGCCATCCTCGACTCGTATCGCCCCGCCATTCCTCGCTCACGGGCAGGCCACAGCCGCCATGTCTGATGCTGCAGACAGCATCGCAACCCTCCAGTCCTAGTGCGTGGCATCCCCACTCTCTCATTCTCAACAGACCCTGACCAATTCATACCCAGTCGAATCGAGAACCACTGTTCCAACGCCGCATACGGTTCGTACCAACTGAAGCTCTCCGCTGTACAACCCTCCTTTGTTGACCGGAACGATGCGCAGCGTTCTTGCTGTATGAACACATCATCACGCTCGGACAAGAGGTCGAGCTGTTCTGGAGGCGCAATTTGAATGGCGCGACAGTTCTCTTTTGCGCCAACCGCTTCCTGGTGTTCTCCTTCTACACCATGAACATGGTCTCCTACCTACACATGTCGGACGAGGTGCGCACGGCCTAGACGCCGTACTGATATCGTCTGACTCGTCTCTGACTTACCTCCGTGTTCACCCCGTAGAGGTGCGCTTCTCTTCTCCTCCTATCTAGGTTCATCGTTGGGGGCTGTCACTGGCATACTGAACTTCGAGCAGCTGTGTGATGTTCGCGAAAGGCATCAACGTGATCAACATCCTTCTCTATCTTCCATGGGCACGTACGTACCCGTTCCTGGGTCCCCTCTATTTTCAGCTCCAGGCATCGCATCTGATCACCATGTGCAGTGTTCTCTGCACTACGAGCGTTCGCTCTCAGCCAGAGCCGGCTGCTAGCGGTCATAGTTTTCCTGCTGTCGTCAGTCACCATCGGCCTGAACTATGTCAGTTGCCAGCCAACGTGCGTGGATCGTGTAGTCGCTCACCGGCAGGCCCGACACAGTCGTTGTATCACTTCGGATTGACCGGTTACAACGACCCGCTCGTCGGATGCGAGGGCGTCGTCCTCGACATCACCCCCACTCTTGCGAAAAAGTGAGTCGCAGCACCGCTGTGGCACGCGTGCGGCGCCACACTGCTGTGTCGAACTTTCTGACTTCTGGGATAACAGCTGTACGTGCGCAGGACGCTCACGGCTCAGGCTACGCTGCTAACCCGTTGATTTCCTTGCACACGTCAAGACACGATCGTCTCGCGGGCGTGCCAGATCGCAGCCGACGTCCTCCTCATCATCATCACCTGGCGGGCAACCCACAAGAGCGCCGCGATCAAGAATATCGTCCGCCGGAGCTCGCTGTCCTTCCAGGAGGTCCTCCTGCGCGATGGTGCGTACCGCCGCTCTCACACTCGCGATAGGATAGCATGCTGACGGACGCCCATCAGGTCTAGTGTACTTCCTGTATGTTCCGTACTCCCTCTGTCGGAGACCTGGCACGCCCTGACGCCTACCTATCACGCCGAACAGAGTGCTCTTCCTGCTGAACAGCGTGCATCTGATCTGCACCATGCTCGCGGTGAGCTTCTGCGCGCGCACACTGCCCACTAGCGGCCCGGACTGACCCACCCACCCAGCTCCAACCGGCCCTGCAGGCGTCCAGCTACGTCTCGGTCCTCATGACCCCGTACGTGTCGTCGCCTGTGCGTTCGCCCTGAGACACCGCTACAGCGATAGCTGACTGCCCCCGCCGCCCGCCTCCAACACAGCGTGATCGCCGTGCTCGTCTCGCGCTTCCTCATAGACCTCCAGACCGCGGACCGCAACACGGTGAACATGTTCCGCACTTCGCATGGCTCCGCGCTCGCTGTCGACGAGACTATCGTGTTCGGGCGCGCCCCCGGGCGCATCGTCGGCTCCATCGGCTCCTCGATCTACCCTGGTAATGACTCTGGCACCGGTACGACCTCTACCTCGGGCACGGGCTACAGCACGGGCGAGGGCGCGTTCGAGCTCGAGCTGGTTGACGGCGGCGAGAGCAGCTTCGGGTCGACGTCCGTGGGGCGCTCGGTCGCCGTGCGCCCGCGTGTTAAGGGTGTCTGAGACTCACATATAGCCGAACGTACTGCTGAGCGCTGAGCGCTGAGTGCCCTGCTCGAGAAAGATCGTTATGAGCTTGACATGTTCCTTGCTACGGATGCGACGGCCGGCGCAGCGTACCAATATGACAGCGGTGGATTTTGGCGCGTATGTATGATACCCGCTTACTTATCTATATATGATATCAGAGTGTACACCTGTCTACGTGTAGTCTACAGGAGCCCGAGCGACAGAGACCTAAACCCAAGAAATCACATAATGAACATACTCGACCTCTCTGTGCGTCCCAGGATCCTCGCCCTCGCACACGATTGTCTCCTTCTCCAATACGCACAGCCTCGATCGAGGATCCTCCGAGGTGCCATTGAGGGACGGGCCGTCATACAGAGACGGCGGGAATGCCTCTTCGACGGCGCGGGACTCGAACGCGTGTGTCGGGCGCAGAGGCATGACCAGGTGGAAGCGGGGTTGAGCCAACGCTGAAGACGACGAGGGTCTCCGCAGGAGGGCGGAGACGCAGCCTCGCACCCACTCGGCGTGCGTGGGCTCGTAGACAACGTCCGCGCCCAGCACCACGTCGAACATTTCGAGATCGGGAGGGAAAGACGTTGAAAACTCGGACCAGTCGAGCGCGGCGACGGTGAGAGAGACGTGGGGAGGCGTACCGCCCGGGAAGTTCGCTTCGACGTTGCGCTGGAGGTTCTCCAGCACCGCGGGGTGGTAGTCCGACGCGACGACCTCTACGGCTACCCGCGCGACGGGAACGGCCTCGTGCCGTGCGGAGAGGGCCTTGACAAGCGCGAGACTGACGAGACCGGTACCAGCGCCGAGCTCCAGCACCCTGACCCGCCTCCCCCGCCCGCGGCGGCGGCCTCCGCCAGCCCGAACCGGCCAGGATCCTCTGCGAGCATCTCCGCGAGAAGCCGCGCGCTTCCCCATGTCTGCGTGCCGACGGTGGGCAGCTCCTCGTCCGCCGATATCGGGACGTCCGTGAGCTGGACCTCGATCGCCTCTCCGTCGGAGGGACACGGGAACGTGAACCGCCGTGTAAGGGTTCTCGCGGCGGCGGTCCCGGCGCAGGCTGCAATGAGAGCACTTGCGGAGCAGATGAGACGGTCGAGTTTCGCATGTGTTTCGTCGTCTGCGAGCGATCCCTCGAACATCGAGCTTTGTGCGACAAGTCCGGTGAGCCAGCGGACGGCATGCGCCCGCTCAAACTCATCTGTGCGCAGCTGCTCCTCGGTCTCCACACATGATAAGTCTCCCGGGTTCTGTTTCAACGACTTGCGGCGGTTGAGGCGGCGCTGACCGCGCACGGGCGGGTTGTAGAGCACGCGGAGATCTTCAACGAGGTTTATGAGAACATCGATGGGCTGGTCGGCGATTTGACGGACTGGAGGAAGGCGTGCCGATGGAGGTAAGAGAGACGAGAAAGTCATACAAGACGTTTACGGAGTAGCATGAGCCTCAGCCTGAGCAGGTGGTGGTATGGAAAGACGATAGGTTTCAATTTGCAAGGCGAATTCCGAAGCGGGTCTCGGGCTGCCGGCACGGCCCGGTGGCCCGTGGGCACTCGGTACCTACAATCATTATGGACGTCTTCATTGCTCCTACCAGTATGTCAATATTGCCCATGACATCTAACGGGGATGGACTGACCTGGACCACAAGACTTAGATTGCTCACCAACGGGGATAGAGCCTGTCGGATCCTATCCGGCGTCGCGGACGTTTCCCTCTTGAAGGAGAGAGTCAGTTTCTCCAGCCCCTTGTCCGATCCCAAATGCGCCCGCCGTCGCTCCAAGCACTCGGCAATCTTCTCCGGGTGGCATCCCGACGACGCCAGCCCCTCATAGCGCACGTCTATGAGCTGCGGGCACAGCACACTGGCACGTCTCTCGTCCACCGTTCCCTCGCCAGGGTCCTTGTCAGGACGGAGCGCAGCGAAGAGGAGCGAGACGTAGTACGCGCGCACTTCTGAGGATATCGAAAGGACCTCGAGCTTCGGGAATGGGGCCAGAACTGCACGCCAGTGTATGTCGCCTATCTGGTCTGGCTCGATCTCCAGGTCCAGACGTTGCAAGGGAGAGCCAGTGAAGACATCGAGGAAGTCTTCCAGTCCCACAGGAACGAGATCGCCTGCAGTAGAGTACATGTCCACAGAGAGCTCGATATTGGGTCCGGCAACCTGGTCTGCACCGTCACTAGAAGGAGGAAGCGTGATATAGCCTCGGACGTCGTGGTCTTCGGATGACATCTTGGCCGCAGCGTACAATACACGTCCTATGATGGGCAGCGAGCTCCTACTATCTTGAGGTAAAGCCCCTGAATCCCTTCCATCAAGCCTACATCCGTTGGATAGTCGGGAGGTGATCGACAAAGAGATACGGATGCGGTCGGGGGCATGATGACGGAGTACAGGACCTGGTGTATTACAAGGGCGCTGGAGTTGACGGAGATGTATTGCAACTTGGTTAATGTGACCCGATCAGCTGCTGCTCTGGGTTGCGGACCAAGACTGTTGTCGAAGAGGAGGAGGTGGTTGATCTGGAGCCGCTCTAGATTGATACAGCCATGTAGCATTTGTTCTATATGATAATAATTGAAGCTCGGCCCGAGACTTCCAAAGAGATGCAGACGCGTGATTTGCCGGAAAATCGGGGAAGAAGGTAGTGTCTGGAGAGAGGAGAGGCCGAGAAACTTGAGGCGGGGGAACCGGTCAGGGGAAAACTCGACGAGGTCGCTCGAGCTCGAGTCGTCGTGATCTATAGAAACAGTGAACGTCTCGAGCATGGGCATGGTATGATTGCGTAGAAAATCGATGAGGTGCGGCTCCGCCTCGGGCTGCACGACTCCGAACATAAGTTCTCGAAGACGATGGACATGGGGTTTCAGCACGTCTATGAGAGGAGTGCGCAGATATATCGCGGTGTCCACTGAGATAGGGCATTCCTTGGAACGTGCCAGCCAGGTGCGTACACGGTCCAGGCGGTCCGAGGCAACCAGTATCGAGCACCACAACCGAGGCGTAGTCGCTGCGACCACGAACCAATGACGGCAAACGATGAGCAGTGGGAAGAGCGTCCATGGCCCCGAGGCGACAGACTGTGCAAAGAGGAATATCTCTCCGAGTAGTTCGGGTGGTATGCGGTTGATTCGCGCGCCTGCATTCAGGAGGGCGTTCATGCTCAGGATTTCTTGATCGAGCTCTTTCTTGTGAGCGAGAACCTGTGCGAGTGCTTCGGCTTTCCCGGAGGTGGTAAGCGTGGATGAGAGAGCAGCCGACATCGGACGCAGACCATAATATGGCCCACGAAGATGCTCTGCTCGTAGAACGTCTGTCGCAAAGCTTGACGAGGGATGTCAGATTCCCCACTACGGGCAATAATGTGAGGTACTGACATCGATTCGGTCGCACGGAAAGATCCCGATGCGGATGAAGTTTGAGCCATCTTCGCAACCGTCTTCGTTGTTGCAAGGCTCGGTGCTAGCGTAAATCACAGGATTCTCAGGCTAGTGAGGACGGGCCCAACTTGAAAGACAGATAAGTCTCTTTGTAGACTGTTTGAGTGAGCAAAGAGCAGATACTGACCGATGGCAGTAATAAACCGCTATACTGTAAGGTCCGCTACAACTTTAACAGAGGGAGACGCTACTGAGGATGAGGATTGCAAGGAGAAACGGTGAAGGAAGAGAGGGCCAAGCGCCCGAGGCGGTCCTCTTAGCCTGCATCGGATATCTCCGGACTGGGAGATCAGCCTACCAGTCACGGCCAACGGTTTCCATAGTGCTGTGTATAGGAAAGTTTGCGATTGTATTATGCGGACTAGATCGCAATCGTGGCCGGACAAACTACTGGTCGATAGCGCTAGCATCACGCAAAACCATCATAATTGTGAAAACCTTGAAGTGCCAGTCATATTCCAGCATAAGCGTGGCATACGGCGGGCTTGATTGCGACGAGAGTCTCAGCTGTTTTGATTCGGAGGCACTGACTCCGAGGCATGTAATTTCGCCAGACCGCATGATGATGTACGATACTTCATCAATAATCGTTCGTCTCCGAGTCGCTCACCAGCTCCTACAGAGATGTCAGTGAATACCATGATCACTGAGCGAGGCGGACTGACCATGAGCATGATACATATATCGTCGACCAATGGTTCGAGAACCTCCTCAATTACGTCCAGAGTCACGCTGGTCTCCCTCTGAACAGAGATCGTGAGTGATTTCAACGCCTTCTCCCTTCCCAAATGAGTGCGCCGACGCTCCAAACATTCAGCAATCTTCTCCGGATGGCATCCCGACGACGTCACCCCCCAACAGCGTACGTCCTCCAAGAGCGGGCACAGCACCCGCTCCTCGTCCACCGTGCCGTCGGGGTCCGCGTCAGGACGAAGCGCTGCGAAGAGCCGAGAGACGTAGGCCCCACGCCCTTCTGACAACACCGAGAGAATCTTCAGCTTCGGGAATGCGGTGAGGACGATGCGCCAATTGATGTGGAAGATCTTGTCCTTCTCGATCTCGAGGTTCAGGCGCTCGAGCTTGGAAGAGCCACTGAACATGTCGAGGAGTTCCCCCGATCCGTTGAGATCGCCGTATCCTGCGGAGGAGTGCATGTCCACGGCGAGAGTTATGCTGGGACTGGTTTGGACGGGGTCTTCGCCATCGACTCCGGGTGGCACGACTGTGCAATGGAGTTCATGCTCGTCGAACGTCATCTTCGCCGTCACAGAGACGACATGCTCAAGGATCGGGAGGGAGCTCCTACAATCCAGAGGCAGGACACCTCGTATGCCGTCCAGCGCTACATCCGTGTCCAAGGGTAAATCGTGGGGGTTCGATCGACACAGATGGACGCACGCTGTCGCGGGGATGATGACTGCGTAGAGGACCTGGTGTATGAGCAGGGCATTCGCATCGACGGAGATGTCCTTCATTTTGGCGAGCGTGACTCGTTCCTCGACCGTGGTCGCATAGACCAGTTCACCGTTGTCAGACAGTAGGACATGGTTGATTCGGAGGTGATCTAGAGATATGCAATTCCGCAACATTTGTCCAAGGTGCAGAGAGCTGAAGCTCGGCCCAAGCCTGCCCGACAGGTGTAGACGCGTAAGTTGCCGGAAGATAGGGGAAGACGGGTCTGTCTGGAGAGAGTAGAGGCCGAGAGAGGTGAGGCGGGGAAACCGCTCAAGAGGGAACTCGATGAGATTGCTAGAGCTCTCGTCGGGGTGATTCACGAAAGCGGAAAATGCTTCGAGCATGGGCATCGTGTGGTTGTGCAGAAAGCGAAGTAGCTGCGGCTCAAACTCGCCATGGACTACCCCAGAGCTCACGGCTCTTAGGCGGTGAACGTGCGGTGTGAGCAGCTCTAGAAGAGTGGGAGCCATGCGTGACAGCACCGTTACCGTAAATGGGCAACTCTTGGAGCGAGCCAGCGCAGTGCGCAAGCCCTCTGTACTGCCGTATGAGACAAGGACGGAGGTCCACAAGCGAGGTGTGGTCGCTCCGACCACAAACCAATGCCGGCAAACCATGAGGAGTGGAACCACCGCGGAGAAACCGGCACTGGACGAGTTCACGAAAAGGAAGATTTCGCCAAGCAGTTCGGGCGGTATGCAGTTTATCTTGACATTGGCGTTCAGAAAAGCGTTGAGGGTCAGGATCTCCAGTGTGAGTTCGTTCTTGCGAGTAGCTATGCGCGCAAGGATTTCTTCGCCACCTGAGGGGGCAAGAGAGTCGAAGAGAGCAGCCGATATCGGCCGCAGACCATAGTATGGTCCTGTAAGTTTCTCGGCCCGCAGCACATCTGTCGCAGAACTTCAAAAAGTGTAAAAGTGAGATGTATCTTGGCACACAGCAGCACTCCAGAGAGCGGCAACAGTAGTAACTGTTCATGTGGACTAACCTCAGGTCATGAGCTGTAGTAGCCTGCATCAATAAGTAGGAGTCGCTGCCACAGACCCTTTTTCCGGCACCGTTGTCAGTATTGTATAGGGATAGTGAGTGCAATGGCCTCGGAGAGTAGCATGTACATACCACAGTCAATAGGTATATCAATGATCTCACAAGTGTCGTCTTCAGAGTCGAGTCGAGAGCAACGGGAACTTCGAGGCGCCCGTATGTCGCGCACACGGCGTCTGGGCGGACGGAGGCGGAATCCCCGGACAGGACCGGGTTGAGTTTAGAGCGTCTGACACGCAGGGTCACGCCCCCTGAACATGCATGATCATGCAGGACCCCTGACAATAGGTGAGGAGGCTGGATCCAAGATTTTCGTGATTTCGACCAAAATGTCCGGACACGAAAACATTCCCACGCTTTCTGATCTCGTTTTTGAACGTTTCGTGGATTAGACACCTTTAGCAGAGGGGTCCAAGTCGCCCATCATGGAGCGTTGGGGCGACCATTTGATGTGACGCTCCAGGTCACACAGTGACCATGTAAGCTAGCGCCTAGTAGTAGCCGCTGTCTGCTCACCGTCAATCTCGACGCACATGAATCGCGGCCAACCAGTGATTGGACCTCCAGCTTCCAGCCCATTTACTACAGTGTATAAAGCATTCATAGCATGAGTTTTCTTTTGCTGATATAGTGACATGGTCTGAGAGCACCAACTGACCGGTTTTCGCCCAGGAAGCCCTCAGCATGTCACACTCTGTCGGCCCGGCTCACTTTCTAGCGCCTGTCTCGCTCGATGGAGCTCCCATCAAACGTTGGGGCCGCGCTGCTAAAGGTGTCTAATTTGGAGCAAGTCAACTTTTCTGAATGGTCAAAATTGTCCGGACAACCAGGATCCAGCCTCCTCACCTATTGTCAGGGGTCATGATCAACTGCGACAATCGCTTGCGATTCCACCACTTGAAGTTGGTAGTAGATTCCTCATAAGAACCACTTTACAGCAGTGGAATGTTAGCGAAGACAATGCGGGCCTCACCAAATGTCAACGTGAGTGGTCGTTCTAACTCCAATGGTGACTGACAGGAATATTCATGACTTTGAAAGTTGGCATATATGTTTGTAGTCTCGTCACTATGTAGGTGAACAACTCCTGGTGTAGCCTAATATTCATCGTCTTCAATCTCCGTGACAACTCATATCTACCAGCCAAGACCAACAGTACTCACAGCTCCTGTCACCGCACCGGTAATATCCTTATGTTATCCACAAACCAGTCTGTCGCGCAACGTACATCCCTCCGAGATAGTCGGCGATGCCTTGTCTTCGCCACGGGAACCCCTTGCCAGTGCCACGCTAATCTCGGACATTCTCTCCTGCAGGCGCCCTTCTTTCTTGTTCCATTCCAGCGGTATGGTCACCCCGTTCGCATGAACACGCCGCATGCGATCACCGCGATTGACTAGCATGTTGCTGAAACATCTGAAATTGCTCCATCCCTCCCATGCAGTGTCATACCCTCGCACAATTACCAGCATTTTCCGGGGAGCCTAGACATCTATTACTTTCAGCGGACGTCGAATGTGCATGTCAAGTGAGTGAACCAGTACCACATCTACCATGCGCTCCATATGACAGCTGTCCACAGGCTGTAGACGGATGCGATCAGAACGAACTTTCATTCTGAACTCCGAATGACCCTGAGGTATGTCGCGGGCGTGCTGTATCAGCTTATTGCTTCATCCTCTCCTTGACCTCTATCCATCTCATCGTTGCCCCCATGTCTTCAGAGCAGCCTTTCGACAGCAACACCATCATACAATTGCACGAAAGCATGTATGTTCATTTCATCTGATGATGCTGCCCGCATACTGAACAAAGTACCTCTATAGACGTATCCTCAACTACTGTACGGATGCCATGTACGGTGCGCACATACCTCATCCACTCCCGCAGCTCGACCACGGCTAACAACGAGCTACCGTTACAGCGCTTTTGTGGTACGAACATATCACAACACTACGACTGGAAGTAGAGCTGTTCTGGAGACGAAAACTGAGCGGCGCTAGCGTCCTCTTCTTCTGCAATCGCTTCTTGGTGCTTGCTACCTATACTATGAACGTCCTCCCTTATCTTCCTAAGTCGGACGAGGTGCGAACGGAACATCCCGCTCCTCCTGCCATCCTACTCACTGTCAACCTGCAGGGGTGAGCTTTGCATCTTTCTGAGGGAGGAGGACCATTCATTTCCCCATCTATAGTTGTGCGAGAATGGTGAAAGCGGCCTACACGATCAATATTCTACTTTACTTGCCATGGGCAGGTAGGTACTATTGTCAAGCGTGCAATTACGTGATGTCTGAACACGCCGCCCAGTCTTCTCCGGGCTACGAACACTCGCCCTTAGTCGAAGCTCGTTCTTGGCGTTGTTCATATTTGTCCTGTCAGTCGTACCCATCGGGGCGAATTTCGTAGGCATTGCTTCTTTGTCTCGCGAGAGGTCAACGTGCTAACGACTTATTGTGACTACAGGGTGGAATTAGTCTGGGACTCACTGGGATGTACGAACCACTGTTCGGTTGCTCCGTCATTGCCCCTATCAGCGCATCCCTGTCCAGAAAGTGAGCGCCCGTGTTCCATCCTAGTAGTAGCCCCACTGAATCTGAGCTCTAGACGTATGCTAGCATGTCTTGTCTGCTATCACAGAAGCGAACTGACTGGGTGCCTATGCATTCTTAGTCACCATCGTGTCACGGACCTGCCTGATAGCTGCTGACATAGTACTGATCATCGTTACTTGGAAGGCGACATGGAGGACGACAGCGCTCCGAGCGGTCCTAGGGCGGCCAATTCTATCGTTCACCCAGGTACTGCTGCGAGACGGTATGTGGCGGTCACTCCACAAGTATTACTTGACTACTAATATCTCCATGCTCCGATCAGGCATGATATACTTCCTGTAGGTCTTGTCGTGACGTCTATCCATCATCGCGCTCAAGCTCGCAAATGTCCTCTAGAGTGCTTCTTGTGCTCAACACCGCTCATCTGCTCTTCACGCTACTTTCGGTAAGCTCTACTTCCCGACAATGAGAGCTGTCCTGTACTGCGCGTGCACACTGAAAGCTCCTCGTCTTCAAGATCGCAAACGTCGTGTCAGAGAAAACCAGCTACGTTACGAACTTCACAGGGCCGTAAGTCCACACTCACGTTTCTCAATACACGACGTGCGACTCTAACAATACGCTGTCCCGCTGTAGGATCACCTCGGTACTCATGTCGCGCTTCCTGATCCACCTCCAGGCCGCCCATCGCGATGCGATGAACGGAGGCTTAGAAAGTCTCGATGCCAGACAAAGCGAGAGCGTCGCCTTCGAGCGCGTCCTCGGCTCGATTAGCTGCTCAACCCCTCCCCTAAATTTGGAGGAGGCTGCGGACGCCTCCGAAGTCGTGGAGCTTGCTGCGTACTCGGGGCGCCCCGATTCGAATACGCTTGGCGGCGGCGGTTGTGGAAGACCGCTAGAACTCCTGAACTCTTGAATCGAGCCCATAGTGGATGAGTTATGTGGACTTCGTCTGTTCTATGCTTGTGACTGTGGAGGAGGTTCGCGAAGCTTCCTTGCATCAACCCGTATCGACGGCCGTGCTCGTTGTAAGTACTCTGTTTGCATTCGCCTCGTGCCACCAGTCTCTAACACTGACTCCGTTTCATTTATATTGGAAGAGACGTTATCTGCACACACTACAAGCGATTGATTATGACCTCCGAAAAATATCTGTAGCGCCGGTATCGTAACTTGGTCATATCGAGAGGACGTGTGCAATTCATCGTGCCCCATTTGTCTAGCAGCTAGTCCAAGCATCCGTGAATGATGACTCATCTCTAACGTCAGACCCAGCCGCAGACGCCGCCATCAGCTCGAACTCCTGAACCAAATATCTATATGAGGTTCCGCGGGCATGTTCCGCGGATTTTGTGCTATCCTGCTGTGGTATAGTCTCATCCCTCGTTATGGTATTTATTGCATCTCAAAGCGCACGATTTCGCGTCTCTATAGGCAACATCTGTGCTCGTCAAACGAGGTCTCGCACACGAGGGTTGGGACTATCGTCAAATCTCCGGCCTCATGAGGTCCATGGGCGCGTCCTATTCGGGGTATCTTGGCTCAACGTTATGCGTCAACTTCCCAAAACGCTGGATCGTCGGGTTGTGTTGAAATAGACCGGACGAGCGCGGCCGTGCTGCGTCCGCATGCGCTAAGGAGATGCCGATCCACTCGCAGTACCAGTTGAATATTGAACATAACCCTGTTTACAGGCGGCGGTATATAGTCTGCTTCGGATCTCGAACCCAGTGAGGTACAGAGCTCACCCAGGACCCCGACACGCTCTACATCGCTATCCTACCTCAACCATCATGTCCTCAAACCAGACATCCGACAATGCCGCATTCATACAAGATTACGAACGGCTGTATGCCACATTCCAGCTTTTCTTCCGATTGATGACAACTCACAGACTACCTAGACTGATTGAGAATTACTGCTCCTTTGCGGCGTATGGTACGACCTGACTCGAATAATCTCTACTATTCTTCTGTTCAGATCATGACCTTCACAGCCTTCCTATTGTACGAACACCTCATCACTATGGAACAAGAAGTCCGCTTGTTCTGGAGGCACAAGGCTAACGGCGCCACGATGCTGTTCTTCTCGAACCGCTTTTTGGTATTCGCCACATTCACGCTCAGCACTTTTGCGTCCATATCGATGTCGGAAGAGGTACGTGAGCACGCGACGAGTCTCGCACTGTGGCTTATGCTGGTGACGCGGTATTGTCACAGAGGTGCGCATCTAGAGTGCGAAGGATCTCGACGGCGAAGTCTTACTCTGTAAGTATGTAGTTGCACGCTCCTCTCAAAGACCTTCAAGGCCGTCAACATTCTCATGTATCTACCATGGGCAGGTAGGTTGTCTACTCAGATCTCATGAATCCATCCGTACATTGCTGAGGCTATATCGACCCCTCTAGTATTCTCTGCACTGCGGACATTCGCTCTGAGTCAGAACTGGCCCTTAGCGACACTCGTCTTCCTTCTATCATTAGTCACCCTGATTGTGAACTATGTGGTGGGTGAATTGCGCCAGTACATGACAGTCAACTTTAATGAAATCATGCCCAGGGATACTTCGCCTACGGTACAACCGGAGTCAACGACCCAGTTGGTGGTTGCACGCTCGTCAACTCCATCAGCGCCAGCCTCGGCCATATGTGAGTGTAACAACACAGTTGACTGTCGAAGCTACTGAGAAGTCGCACCACAGATGTACGTGCTCCAAGCTTATACTTGATCCAGTGCCACAATATCAGGCTGACGGTGTGGAAGTTACCATTGTATCACGAACATCTCTAATCACGGCGGATGTGATACTCATCATCATGACCTGGAGAACGACCTATAAAACTGCGACATTAGGAGACGCGTTACGGACACATTCATCGTTCGGAGAGGTTTTATTGCGCGACGGTAAGCAGACTGAATCTATGACCGAGATGCAATATCATTGACGCATTCTAGGCTTGATATACTTTATGTGCGTTGCATAGCGCTCTCTTATGGCCATCATGAGCCTGAGTACGGACCAGAGTACTGTTCATCTTGAATAGCGCGCACCTGATTTGCACACTCCTCGCGGTGAGTCCGTTCTCAAACAACAATGCACATACGACACACTCATCTTTCAACGCCCGTCACTCAGCTCGGGCCCACAACCGAAAGCACTAGCTATGTCACCGTCTTCACCGAGCCGTAAGTGAATCGCTCTTCCTGAGACTGGGATTATAGATGACCCATGTTCTACAGCATCACCGCCGTTATTGTGTCGCGTTTCTTGCTGAACCTCCAGGCTGCTCATCGGGATGCGATGAACGGAGGACTGAGCACTCTCAATGCCAACCAGGGCGAGAGTATCGTCTTTGACCGCATCGCAGGTTCGCTCGGGTCAGTTGCAGCAGTTCATCCTCGGCGTTCGGCCCGGGATGATTCCCTGGACAGTTTTGAGTTGGAGCGCCGCCACGGAGATGGAGGATCTTCGCTCTCGAATGGGAACCATGATGCAAGATAGACCATGACAGTGTGAGCGTCCTAAAACCATACACGCAGCGTTATCAGCATCCAATGCTCACCGTTCTCAGGGGAATCAAAGAAATCCCATTTGTACACTTCATGCATTGCGCACTGATTTTGCTCTGCGGCCGCACAACGTCCATATCATGATTCTCCCACTATATGTCACACCAGACAGCTTCGAGGGTTAGGTGCTGCTGCTAAGCGTCATGTCAACCCTCCCACTATGACGACAAGTGCTTCTATCTTTCACTGCCAAGACAGGATGGCCGCATTGAGACCGTACGTCCAACGGCCTTTATATCCACTCACAGCCGAATACCTCCTGTATCCTCCTTGGAGTTTAGTAGAGGTATCGTTGTCTATGCGCGTTCGTGGCTGTCTCGAGACTGGAGGGGCATGTTGGCCGGGAACGCTCACTCACACAATCACTCCGTACGTCTCTCCGAGATTCAAACTCGTGATTGACATCTCAACGCCGCCGATAACGTTCCTGGGCCTTCTTATTTCAGCCCTTTCTATTTTTGAGAATCATCGCCTCACACACAGCGTGATCAGTACCGCGGGCCTGTTATATAGCACCGGATCATGTCGCTGAGAGTGCTTATGCTCTCTCCCTCTGCTGTGCGGATTTCCGCCCATCGCCATGTCTTCTGACCCGTCTTCGGAATATGATGCGCTTGTTCGAACACTTGTTAACTTGTATGTCTTCATGGACCATTCAACGCATCACCGCGACTCAGGCTGATATAATCCGCTTAGTACCGCGGCCACTGATTGTACCCTTGCGGCTTACAGTGCGTATCGGACATACTAATGGCGTCAATTGTCGCTGACGTTCGTCTAGCATTTCTGTTATATGACTACGCCATAACGTTCGGGCAGGAAGTAGAGCTCTTCTGGAGACGCAAGACGAACACCGGAACAATCCTCTACTTCGCTAGCCGTTATCTCGCGCTTGTATGGTACACCATCAACGTCATTGGGAGTGTCTCGATGTCCGACAAGGTATGGGTGCTCTCGTTCACTCACTGCTCTCCGCTAATCCTCTTTCCATCCTCCGTAGAGGTACGCTCTTTCAGTACCCGCCCCATGAAGCTTGACTATAGCAGGCTGATACAGAGAGCACCTTCTAGTTGCGAACTATTTGTGAAATCCATCGCTATCATCCGTTACGCTCAGTACCTTCCGTGGGCAAGTGCGTTGACCATGCTCTGAGCGATCAATGTGAGTTGGCTGTATCTGATCATATTTCTATTTCACAGTGTTCTCCGCGTTGCGGGCCCTCGCGCTAAGCCAGCAATGGTCGTTAGCGGTGTTGGTTCTTCTCCTTTCTCTAGTACCATTTGCGATTAATATTGTGAGTGATTCCGAATCCTCGGCTTTGCTCGCATGTATACTCACCATAGGTTGATAGACGAGTTATTCGTTCGGGGCAACTGGAGTGAACGTACCACCGTTCGGTTGCAGTGAGATTGACTCAGTTAGCCCTGCTCTGGCGCAGAAGTGAGTGGTGATGATCGCTGTTCCAGCGTAGTAACTTATTTGCATCTACAGATGTATGTTAAAGTTGCAGCAGCATGGTAGACGAATACGCCACTAACATGTAAACGTGAAGTCACCATCGCATCAAGGACATGCCTGATCATGGCGGACATTATTCTGATCGTCATAACATGGAGAACAACCCACAAGACTGCCGGCCTGCGATTCATTTTGCAACAACGTTCGTCATTCGGTGACGTACTCCTTGGTGATGGTAAGTGATCAAGGCTCAACTCCCCTCTTATACACAAGCTCAGCACAAACGGGTGGCCATCAGGCTTGCTGTACTTCGTGTGCGTCGCACCTGCTGCCAACACCAGTCCACGCTCAACACATTGACCTTGCCTGCAGAGTGCTCGTTGTGTTGAATGCCACTCATCTAACCTGCACCCTGCTTTCGGTGAGCTGATGCTACAATCCATAAGACCGAGTTGCGAGGAGATGCGTGATTGACCCGGGCTTGCACTTCTGTCCACTAGATCTCCGGACTCTCCAGTTCGCTAGGGGGGTACAGCTACATAACTCTTTTCACGGAACCGTAGGTCATCGTCCGTGATCGTCTTCGGAGCCGACAGTAACAGACACACCATAGCGTGACCTCCATACTCGTGTCCAGGTTCCTCATGGACCTCCAATTGGCCCAGCGCGGAGGTTTGAGCACACTCGATACGAGCCGCTGCCTGACCCCGATGTTCGAGCGCATCGTGGGTGCCATTGGATCATCAATACCAGCCCACAGCCTAGACTCCGACACCCACGAAGGAGAGGTCTACTCGTCTGAAACGAGAGCCGATAATGGCGCAGACTCGGAGGACGACCGCATCTCAGAGGTTCTGCAACACCAAGTCAGCAAAGCATGAGCGCTACACGCCAGGACGTTTCGGACGAGTATCTACACGTTTGAGAACTATGTGTAGTGTTATGTACGTACTAGCGAGTTGCCTGATCATACTAACTGGACCAAGCTGGCTCAGGTGCGAAGATTTCTGCGATCAGCAATGTCGCGACGACTGGTGGTCATAGACCAGGACTCGCACGTACATGGTGGATCTCGAGCGAACTGACGACGTTCTCTATGAAGCTCAACAACGGGCTTTCATATGCGGTCACAAACCACAAACAGGAGATGTAGGTTTTGCGGTGCCACCTAAGACTCGAGAACAACATCGCCATGAGTCAGCGGTGTACGTTTCAGTATGCGGTAACATTCAACAACCTGAAGGGTGAACGACAGTCTATCAGTGTTAGCCGTAAGAACGGGCAGTCTTGATGAGTTCTCAGTTCGACCATATAGACGAGCGCTCTCGCAATCAGGACACGATCCAATCCATGCACCAGAGAGGGACCCAACGCAGCCGACCCGGACGTCGACTCAGCTGTGCGAGAACTGCAACTTAGACACCTCCCTCGGCTTGTGGTCCATGGTCGGCACTTCGTACTTACAGTACTTGGACGTTGCACCAGAGGTACCCGCCGACACGGCCGCCGCTCTTGCACGAGTTGAGGATGTTCTGCAGGTACCCGCCGTAATTGACGCCGTCCGCGATATGCGGACTTGCCGGGCCCGTAGACGTCCAGCTTGCACGTGCCGACGGTGACGAGGGTTCTGCAGAGCGACTCGAGTCGAACTTTGACGGGTTACCCTGGTAGCAGATGCCGCCCAGCTGCCTAATCGCGGCCCTATACTTAGTCGTCGACGTTCGCGCCCCCGCCCGTGGTTTCGCGTACGGGAGGAGTGTGGTCGACGCTTGCGCACGCTAAGATGTGGTAGGAGAGCATGAGCGTCGTCGCCGGGTGCTTTCACGTTGCGTCATACGATTGCACATGCTATGGGCAGTCGACCGAAACCCTATACTCACATGGACAACACCACTGCTCGTCGACATTCTTTTGTGAGTGTACCGCGAACAATCATCCGGATGATCCTTCGGAATCGGAGGGTGCCGGGACCAGGTGGAAACGGCCCGCGATTCTCTGTTTCGTCAGGATCACAGGTGGAGAGCGCAAACGCGTAGCGGAGAACCTTCCTTTGTTCCCTGAACATGTACAGTCTCGCAAACGAGTTGCGATATCCCCCAAGCACACTCCTCCTGTTCTGCGTGTCTTTCTTGCCCATAAGGCGCGAAGCTTAGCCATCACAGGTCAGCCTCAGTGCTGCTACATAGATTACGACATACGCTGTGTAAGGGCGTACTCACTAAGGGTGCGGGCCAAAGCCGGTCATGCTCGGATACTTATGGTATCGCCTAGATGTGTGCGCGATGCGCGTCCTAATTTTACGAGTGATCCGATGTGCTTCAGGCCTCGAACTGCGAGACCCAGATGGCGTGGCTTGCGCTGCGTTTGGGGCCAGGGAAGCAGACTTGTCCTGGCCCCAATAGGCGCTTGAGCTACCTCATACTCTGAGGACTTCTTCGAATCGGGCGTTGGAACTTGTAAGCCGATTTCTTCACGATAGAGCCTGGTTGATACCGTCTGAATGTCGCTGAGTGCCCTGAGCGGGAGGGAGTGAGCGGTCATCAACACGACACGTGTGGCGACTGGTGATATTACTTGCGCAAGGGGTCTAATTTGGGTCCAACGGTGTCTATGTTCACGCACATGAAGGTCCCATGCGGCGCGACACTTCGGATATACGAATCTTGAATATGAGGGTGTTGAAGACAGCGTGGAAGCGCTAAGAATGGGGTGTCGCATTGCAGTTGAACGGTGGGATAGAGGAGACAATGCATGCGAAGGGCTGGAAGACGTACATATGAACCGCACCTTGTCACACCGCGGAAGGAAGCGCCACAAACTGAGCATACATCTGACAAGAGCCTAAGATAGCACGGCATACTAATACAGGCGCGAGCAACGAGCGAGGATTGGATCGCGTGTAGAGCGTGACTACCCCTTTTTGAATCCTGCGGCGCAACCAAATCTGTCAGCGCACGGACACGGAGGACAGAAAGTGTGCGACGTACCTAGACGCCGCCTCTCGTAGAACAGGTCCGTTCTGCTCGCTCCCAGATTCACGATCTTCGGACACCCATCCCGATCCTTCTCTAGCCTCGTACACTCGGCACAATAGTATGCATCGGAAATCCCTGACGAAGCGGCCTCCGGTCAGCCTATGTTGTGGACCGCGCGGGAGGAGGGAACGGAGACGCACCGGGAGAGCCGCAGATGATGCACCGTCCTCCGTAAGTGCCAAAGTTGCATTCGTCACAGATGCGCACAAGGGTCTCAGGGCGTACGTAGGAATCACAGACGGGGCTGGCGAGGCGGTCCGAGGTCAGTCGACGACGGCGCAATTCTGGATGGTGGAAGCACGTACCATTTGCCGTCGCACTTCTCGCACAGACGTCCGATAGCTAGAGCCATGACCATGAGTTCGAGCTCGTAGATGACCGACTGGGCACCGCATATACTCACCAATTCCAGGCTGCCTTCTGCACATGATGAGATCTGTCGTTTGCGTTCAGTATGGGCTTCTGTCCTCTCAGACGGCATGGAGACATACCCGGGTGATGTTTGGACATGGCGGAGAAAGAAAGGGAGTGACAAAGGTGGTGGTGGAGGGCAGGGGACACGAAGGAACTTCAAGGTTGCACAAACACTGCGGTGGCAGTCGAGCAGCTGAGAAGATACCTTACTAAGCAAGTACCCGGGCGCCTATGCAACTCTGAAGGTTTGGACCCAAGCCATGCTGCACCTGCTCGAGGACTCGGAGGAGTCCATGCAGAGAGATGCAGAGCCCCTCAGCTTTCGCCAAAACCAGGACACCTTCAAGACTGCCGAAGTACGGCCATCCATTCCTTCTGATACACACTCCACGCGTCATGTCCCCGATGAGTCTCTGGCAACGCAATGCGAATCAAATGTTGCGGTATCAGGCAGCGCAAAGTCGTGCCACGCAACGAATCGGGAAGACACAGGTGAGCAATTCGCGCACTCTATCTCATGGGCACGCGCAGTTACAACCAATACTATGAGGTGTGTAGAACATGAAGATCGCGGAAGATTGAGAGGTGCGTGGTATTTCATGGACTCGGATTGGCTGGGAGCCTCTCGAGGTCCTCCACCAGATCGCGTTCCCGCCATTGCGAGACTGTGCCGGTTGTTCGTGGTCTCTATGGGTAGGCCTATTCTGGTCGAAGATGTCGAGCCACGAGCTGTTACGCGCGGACGAAGCGTGGTCGTAGCGACGGATTTTCGGCGAACATCATTCCCTTCTGCCAGTGACTTGGCAGATCCCTCGAAGATACCCCACTGTCCGTATGCTTGGAAGGCATACGTGTGTCTTGTACAGATAGAAGTAGACTGGACCTAGTGATTCGCATATGTGGCATAGCTAGTAAATGTCATGCTATGAGCTCGAGTTGGGCTTGCCTGTAGCGATCCGTTTGCTCCCGCGGCATCAGCGCCTGCGGCAGTGACCAGTCGACAACATGCTTGTCTTTCTCTGGTGTCTTCCAACCGTGCCAAGTATCGACAAATCATAAATGCCGTATGGCTGCTGCTGAGACTGGATAGAACTCACATATCGAATCCCTTCGGAGTATTTAGCAAGAGGTTCCCCGCCCTTCCACGTTTACCGCTTACGCCCTGACCGGCAACTTCCGGCATGCCGCTCGGTGCTTCGTTGCGGCGGTGAGTTGCGAGTCGCGACGTCGACGACGTCTTGTTGGCCTGCGTCGTCTGGCTCGTCGAGATGGCCACGAGCATTGAGGATAACAAGAGCGATGGATTCTGGAACGCTCCATACAGTAGCTTCGATAGTTGCCATCCAATCAGGTGTGTTTGCTGCCACTGTGGGCGGAAGTACGAAACACAGTAGTGTCATACCGTGCGTCGCGTGCAAAAAGCCCTGATAATAGCTACGAGTCCGCATCAAATGCTAGGGTAGAGGTGGGAAGAGCCGATGGTAGGATATTTGCGGGGCTGGGGTGCCGATGGAGGAGGGGGAGGAAGGGGAGAGCGCCTGGGATGCACTGGCCAGGAGGTTCCGCGCAGGGCATCGTCGGAGTTGAATCTTGCCATTCAGCGAGCTGAGGAGATCTGCCCGCCATTTGTAGCCCTCTTTCCCTTACCCTCATCATCCTCCCCTCCTCCGCCCTCCTCCCACCCGCCCCAAATAATCCCCAGACTTTCGTGCGCGCACGCGGGCTGCGGAGACTCCCACACAGCATTTCTCCCACCTTTCTTGGCCCGTTTTTGCGCCCCTCTCTTCCTCCCCCGCCGCGAGCCGGGCGCTACACCCCACTGACGCAGATCTGTCCCTCAGACCTCTTACCTCTTACCTCCACCTCCAATATTCCTCACCCCCTCCCATCCGCCTCGGGGACCCCTCACAGCCGCCACAGGTATTTCTCTGAATACCTAGACCCATTTTCAGCCATCTTCCGGGCTTCGTACTCCCAGGAACGGCGCTAGATTTCGATTCCAGACGCCAGACCCGGACCCAAGCGATGTCGGACCCAGAAGCGTTCAAGATCACCCTCAAAAACGGCGAGGAGGTCAAAGTGAACGGTGCGCCCGTCCTCCACCCCTCCGAACCCCTGCTGATTTTTCCAGACCATGTCTATTGCTCGCCGAGCTGGGGCGTGCGCGACGGCACCCCCTACTCCGTCGCCCGCATCATGGAGTTTCTGCCAGCGCAGGGCACGCCGACGTTCGACAAGCATGGAAATCGCAGCGAGCCCGTCACCCGCGTCCGCCTCGCGTGGTACTACCGCCCCAGCGACGTCTCGGACCGCACCGTGGCGGACTCGCGCCTGCTGCTCGCCGCCATCTACTCGGAGGTGTGCGAGCTTAGTCAGCTGCGCGCCCGCTGCTTCGTGCACCACCGCGACAGGATATCCGACCTTGCGGGCTGGAAGAAGCGGCCGGACAGGTTCTACTTCACGCGCCTCTTCGACCCGTGGCTCAGGAAGGACTTCGAGGTCATCCCCGCGACGACCGTCCGGAACCGTGCGTAACTTGGGCTTTTTCGGGATGATGATGTTGTGTACTAACGAGCTGTGTTGTCTACTGCATCTCCTCTTCCTCTCCCTCCCCCTCCTCTTGTGTATGCTCCAGTGCCCGCGGATATTCGCGACATCCTCGTTTCGCGCTACGAGTATATCGTGGCCGAGCGGGAGGTCGTTCCGGACCTGACAGACGATCTGCGTCTCTGCGAGACGTGCGAGAAGTGGTGCCCACCGTGCGTCCCGGTTCCTTCTTTCTCTTCCGGGATGGGTGGCGCGGGCCGAACAAGACCTCATAAGCGCGGAAGGACGAATGTGGAGGAGGAAACATCCAGAGCGCCTAACAGCTTCTCCTGCACATCCGTCCAACAGGGTGTTCAGCGACCCTGTCCACTCCTGGAGACTCTTCCAGCACTCGAGGGATTGTGCTGGTGCGGCTTCACAGCCTTTCTCAAAAGCCTTTTCAGAGGGTCTATCTTTCGGAAAACTTCTCATGGGTCATGCCTACCCATGGAATAGTGCCCATCATGGACACTGTGATACTGCCTCGGTACACAGAAGCGACCAGACAGAGACAGAAACATGTCCTACACTGAATAGGAACCGGAACAGATAGAGCACATCTGCCCCTATCTCGTTTCTCTCTTTTCGAAATGCGTCCCCGCCCCCGTCCTGCTGACCGCTGATGCCATCTCCGTCTCCGCAGCGCTGACTCGTTGCAATGCGACCGGTGCAAGAAGTTCTTCCACATGGAGTGCGTCACGCCTCCGATGCTCTCAAAGCCGAGCCGCGGGTACGGCTGGACGTGCGCGCCGTGTTCGCGCGCGCACGAGGAGGAAGTCGAGGGCCACGACGTGCGCCACCACACGCCGCTCGCGCAGAAACCGAAGTCGAACGCGCCGCCTGCACGCGGCCGCGGGCGCCCCCGGAAAGACCGAGTGCTCGCGGAGAAGGAGGAGAGCGTGGAGATCAAGCACTTCAAGATGTGGCCTTTCCGGTACTTTGGGTGAGTGATCGCGCCTTCCTCTGCACGCGCGCGGAGATGAGATAGGACTGAATGGGGGTCGCGTTCGGGGGAACAGATTGTACACGTTTGCGGAAGACACCCTCGGTGCGTTTTGCGGCCGTTGCCCGCGCCGGACGGGCAGCAGTTGCTGATCCTGCACGCAGACCCGGACGACCTGATCTTCCCACGCGCTGCCACCCGTGTTGGTCCCAAGTACCAGGCGATCGTTCCTCCAGCCCCCGGCACCGCAGATAGGCCCATCGGTGCGTGCAAGAATAGTAACATAAGCGGTGCAGCATACTTAGAATAGCACAGACATCGAGGAACGAGGCGGAGATGCCACCATCGAGGTGCTCAGTTTGGTCAACGAGATGTCCCCGGCCGAAGGTGCGTGGGGAAGTCGATATCTATGGCGGCACGTACTGACTGCGTTTCTCTTTCAGTTGAAGCACGTAAGTCCCCGCCGTCGACGTGAAACTTCGTAAGGATGCTAACAGCGACTGCAGTCGAGAAACAGAAGGCCGCGCTGACGCGGAACGAAGTGTTGCGTTGTAGCGTTGACTGGCTTACAGAAGTCACTTTCCGCCTTACCGACGCATGGATCAACAAGCGCGACCTCTCAACGGTCAGTATGCGGTCGATTATGCGGTTGCGAAAGGTCAGTGCCATATCTTGGGGCATTGGATGCCCTGCTGACCTCCTGGCAGTTCCAGAAGAACGACATGCGCTACACCGACAAGGACTGGAGCCACCACGAAGTCGCCGCGTTCGAGGATGCCATTTCGATGCACGGTGCTGAACTGCGCGCCGTCCGCGAAGAGATCGGCTCCCGCACGATGCCAGAAGTCGTCCGCTTTTACGGGCACTGGAAGAAGTACGCCCAAAGGACCTCTCTAGCGCCCTCGTGAAGCTCATCCCGTTCACAGCTCGAGACTCAAAGAGGAGAACATTCGGATCCGCGCGGCGCGGGCGAACGGCCTCGACGAGAAGATGGAAGACTCCGTGCGAGAGCCGACGCCCGACGACGACGAGGGCTCGATCGTGACCGAGCTCAAGAAGGGCCACAACAACTGCGGCGCGTGCCGGACGCGCGAGTCCGAGGTGTGGTGGAAGGCACCGAAGGGCCTCCCGAGCGGCGTCCTCTGCGACAGCTGCGGCATCAGCTGGCGCAAGTACGCAGACCTGAACGTGCGGCCGCTCCGGGAAGACCCGCTCACGAAGACGAAGACGGACAACAAGCGCGAGGGCACCCCGCTCAACGCGCCGTCGTCCAAACGTGCCAAGGTGAGTCGGGGCGCGCTTGCGCAGACGCGGTGGATTGACAGCTCTCTGTAGACGGTTTCGTCGCAGTCCACGCCCCCGCCCCCGCCTGCAATCCCGCAACTGCGCTGTGTCGCGTGCCAGCGGAATGGGCCGCTCGGGAAGGTCCTGCGCTGCAAACAGTGCCAGTTCCGTGTGCACGCCGGCACGTGCGGGGCGGCGCCCGACGCCGGTACGAGCGACTCGTGGGTGTGCGACCTCTGCCAGAACGAGAACTCGCTGGAAGCGTCTCTGGTGCGCCCCTTCCTCCGCCTCCTCCGCCTCCTGCTCTCACCCCCATGCGCAGATCCCCGACTGCCTGCTGTGTCCGCGGATGCGGCGGGACCCGAAGAAGAAGCTGATCTACCCGCCGCCGGACTCGTACCTGCGCGCGTGCAAGCCGACGGAGGGCCAGGCGTGGGTGCACGTGCTGTGCTCGGTGTTCGTCCCCGAGCTCACGTACTCGGACGCGGCGCGCCTGCGGCTCGTCGAGGGCATCAGCGCGATCCCGCAGCACCGGTGGCAGAACGTGAGTGCTCGGTTGCTCGCGCCGACCGTCGACTAGCTGACCTGACCGTATCTGCAGGACTGCACGCTGTGCGACCGGGGAGACGGCGCGGTGATCCAGTGCAGCGAGTGCCCGGCCGAGTACCACGTCTCGTGCGCGTGGAAGCAAGGGCACCGGTTTGGGTTCGAGATGCAGCAGGTGCGTGCGCGACGGTGTCCGTGTGGCTGCGTGCTCATTGTCGCAGGCGAAGAGCGTCCGGCGCGAGTCTGCGGCGGTCGTCGAGTTCAAGGGCCAGACGGGCGTGATGGTCCCGGCGGTGATCTGCAAAGGGCACGTCGGGCTCCGGAGGCAGCTGCACGACCTGTGCGAGACGACCGATAGCGGCGAGGTACGTCAACTGGTTGCCATGTGCACTACTGCCCCCGGCTGACGTCCTCGAATTCGGAATGCAGACGGCGCTGCAAGTGTACTGCAAGACGTACAAGCAGGCGCAGGTCACCGAGACACACGGCCTGCTCCGCAAAGCGCGCCGCCTCGACAAGATACTGGAGGCGATGAACCCAGGGAGCACCGGAATCGCGAACGGTGTCAACGGCACCACTGTCAACGGCCACGGCCACGGGAACGGCGTCGACCCATCCTCGTCCTTGTCCGCCGCGGCGCCCGCGCACCTGCACCGGTTCTCGAGCAGCGAGGGCGCGGGGCCGACGCCGCACTGCTACCGGTGCAGGACCGAGTTCTCGCCCTTCTTCCACGAGGTCGCGCACACGGCGCAGGGCGAGCCGCGCTCCTGGCTCTGCCACAAGTGCCATGCGGAGACGCGGACCAGCTACCACAACCCGGTCATCATCGGCATCGGGGCTGCATAGCGTGGGGTGTACGTCTGCGGCGGGTGCGCCCGTAAGTATGGAGGATAACTTAGCAACGCACTATATTGCTCGCTGTCTGTGCGTCTGCCATTCTGCAGGCTGGACAGCTCGGGTGTCCACGGACGATGACGCGACAACGACTGGGGTCAGGGCGGGGACGGGGGCAACATATACGTATACGTCTAGGATAAGATAGAGATGGGGTTATGGGGCCGTACGGCGCCCTATATAATGCAAACGTGGACACGTCTTTCCGCTAGTTTGTTTGTTTGCTGTACGATTACAAGTGCTATGGTACCGGTATGTAGTGTCTGATTCGGGTTCCGAGTCTGATCCTGAGCTCGCGCGCGATGCAGTGGGGTGAGGGGTGAGTGGCAATAAGTGATTCAGATGGACAAATGAATGGGCGCAACGGGGGTGAACACAGTGAACACAGTGAAGAGAACAAGTACAACTGACAGCAGGATCCGATAGCTGAAAGAGATGCAACAGACAGTCGATATGCAAGAACAGGAGGGTCACGGTAGCTATACTTTCGTCCTCTTATAAAACAGTATGTACGCCGGTTTGCCCTGTACGCGCACATGACCTCGTCAGTCACGATAGAAGAACACAGAATGGAATTACTAACCACTACATCCTTCGGGTCTGCTGGTGATACACGGCTGTCATCGCAATACAGCCAACCTCCTCGTGATGCAATGAACGCAGTGTCTAGGGGACGTGAATTGAGATAAGCACCACTGATACACGCAAGCAGGCAAGTGGAGCACTCACAATGTCCAGTGCTCAGCGTCCCGAAATGGTTCGTGACCCCATACAAGTCATACCGGTACGGCGGCAGTTGGCACCGCGGGTCATCAGGGGGGTGCGAGATCACGCTGACGCCCGGAGGGAGCGGCGGGGGCATGTAGTTGGTGAGGTCGAGCGCCTTGAGCGGGAACTCGACATATGTCTCGATCTTGTCCGTGAAGGGGCCCTTGGCGGAGAAGCGCTTGAGGTGGATGAGGAGCACGGGCGGAAGACGGGATAGCGAGAGCCGCTTTGTTGCTTTCCGAAGCGTCTTGCAGTGTGGACAGTGCCTGTAGTAGCAAGCAAGGGTGAGATGTGCATAGGACGGGGCATGGGAATGGAGCGAGTCCGTACCAAGCATCCGACTTGTCCATCACCTCCTCATTCACGAACGTGTCTATGCATTGCTGCAGCGTGACCTTCGACGCGCTGCGCCCTGTGGGTATCGGTAACGTGAGGTACATGAAGGTGTTGTATGTCGTCGACGTCTATGACAATCAAACGTGTTAGCGTCGGCCATTCGCTGCCGACCGTAGAATTGACGCACCTTGTGGCACGTCAGACACTCCATCCTATTTCGATACTGCCCCTGGAAGAAGTCTACAACCAGACTATCGTCTCGCATACGATAGATTTGCCACTCCTGTTCGCTCGCGATCTGGGTCGGCAGCCGCTCGAGCTCCGCTTCGCGCTCAATCGTCCGCTCGACCTTCGGCTTCTGCAAGATCCGGTTCAGGTCTTCATGTAGCCCATCCAGCAAGAAGCTCAGGAACTCCTGCGAGTCGTGCTGCTCTGTCCCCGAGAACTGCGGAGCGTGGCTACATATCGATCTCTGCGATGCGTGATCGAGTGGCGGTCAGTGCAATGCAGTACATACAGATATTAGTGTAGTGAACTCACTCGGAAGGTTACAGGTGAAAGGGTGCCACCCTCTCCCTGCCACAGGTCCCTTAGAATACCAGCGAACGCGAGCGCTAAGTTGCCCTTCGTGCCCATCGGGTTCACCATGTTCACTGCGTTCTTCCACCTTCCATCTGTGAAGAACCGCGAGAATGGTACCGTCGCACTCAAGCACTGTATTGTCGAGTTCATGTAGCACGTGTTGCCCAGATTCTTCAGTCCGCTCGTCCCGATCTGGATGTCCGGCCAGTACGTGACAGGGTAGTCGCTCGGGATGGTTGGCGGTCGTGGGCCAGCCTGCGTCATAGCAAAGTAGTTGCTTTGCATAAGGCGCGGCCTGTTGTCGAGCGCCGATGACGCTGCTGCGGGGGGTGGCCGAAGGAAGTGCTGTGATGAAAGTTCGGGGTAGTCGATGGGCGTCCGCGACCCCAGCCCATTGAGCGCTTCCTGGGACTGGTCGATGTAGTCGCTTCGTCGTCGTGAGATCGGAGACGGGTTGATGGATGCTTGAGGTGGAAGAGATAACCCATTGACCCCGGGAGACGAGGAGAATGACGTGCCAGAGAGTTGGGGCGCAATATGTCGGGAAATTTGGGGGTATTGAATGGGGGAGGTACCGTTCATCAGAGGAGGCGAGACATGCTGCATAGTCATCTATGGACGCAAATTGGTTTTTAATGTTGTAGATTGTTCCGATGCACTCACGTTCTCAGGTATCACAGGTGTATATGGGTATGATACAGAATTCGAGCCACTTCGTGACATAGCTGGTCGTCGTGACAAGCGCTTCGCGGCATCCAGCATAGGAAGGGCGCCCACGCTGTCCATTCCTAACCTGTGGCAGAATCGCCATTCGTGACCTGAGTCATGAAGACACAAATTGGAAAGCTTACTTTGGGGAACCTGGAGCAGAGTCAGTAGTGTTCTTGATGACCGCGCCAGCAGGTATCCATGGCCTGTGCGCATGCGGATCAATCGAAGACTCCGTGCCCGAGCGCGTCCGCCCAATCGCAAGGCCGGCAAGGTCCGCCGCAGGCACAGACGGAATCGGCGCAACCAGTGCGACGGACGCAGTCGACGATGACTCCGCAGGGGCGCGCACATGACCATGACCGAGACCGAGACCCTTGAGCTCTGCAGGAGGAACTATTGGGGTACCTGCTATCGGTGTACCGTTGGCCGTAGGCGTCGCGCCGCCGTTGACAACATTGGTGAAAGGATTGTGGCGACCAGGCGACGCAGAGCCAGCCCGTGAAAGCTCCGCGTCACCGTATTCGCGTTTCCATGCTTGTATACCACCGATGAGCAGCATCGGCATATGGCGGAGGAACTTGCGGAAGGCCTTCTCGTAGATAGCTTGGAAGAGGAGGGACACGGGGGCACCAGGGTCGTTGAAGTTCTCGGAGGAATCGTCGTATATGGCAACTAGGTCGAACTTGTCGCGGTTCGCGAACAGCGTCGCTTCGTTCCGCGGGCTGATGCTTAGCGCATCTTCGATAGACTCGCCCGTGATGCTGCACGACTCGCACATCAGCACCCGAATGGCGAACGCATCGTGACACACTCACTTGTCGCGCAGTAGGATCGACGGTTCTATGCAAGCAACAGCGTCCGCGTTGATGTGTTCCCGGTCGAACTCGTCTCGTGTCCGCACGTCGAGCAGAAGTACCTTGAAATTCGGCTTATCCTTGCACTCGTGCAGCATCTGCGGGTAGAGCGATTTGAACGGCAGTTCGGCCTTCTCTACAGTTGGCGTCATTGGACGAATCACCGGCGACTTTTGATAACTGGAGCTCGGTGTGGTGGCGTTCAAGGACAGATTCGAAGGTTTGCGTGGCACAGTGGGTGATAACGGGGAACGCATGGGGGAGCTCGGCCGACTCTGGAACGTGTCAATAGTGGGAGGAATAGGCGTACTCGATGGCCGTGGACCCATATCCATAGGAAGTACGGGAAATGGCTTCGGATGCATGAGTGGAGGAAGACCGTTGGCCCTGGGGTCGGAAATGGACGGCTTGCTAGAACGAGAACCTGTGCTGCTCGTACCGGTAACGTTAGGCGGGAGCTTGAGGACATCCATCTCCTCGATCTCGTCGATTGAAGGGAATGTCTGCGTAAAGTCCTGCAGGCTCAGCATAGACATACGAGGTGAGGATGACGTCGACGATGGCGGAGATGGAGGGCCAAGGCTAGATGTTGGGACCAGGGCATGGGGTGAAGGCGCGACGGTAGTGGGCGAACCGAGAGACTGCGCGAAAGACGAAGGCGGTGCGGTTGGTGGAGACAGCATCTGGAGGGACAAGAGACTTGGTCGATTCGCCTCAGGAGACACCGGAGGAGAAAGGGACGGGATTTCTCTTGATATACGCTTGGTCGTCGAGACAGACAGACCTGCACTCTGGAGAGAACGCATGCGGTCGGCAATGCTTCCTCCGCTAGTCTTGACAATAGCATTGCTTGGATCGTCTTCGGACGTGGTTAATCTGCGGAGTAGCGTTCAGCAGACGCGTAGTGCAATCAATAGTGTCACGTACTGGGAAACCGACTTCTCCAGCTCGACCAGCTTTGCCTCCACGTTCCTCATCTTCTCGAAAAGTTCTCTGCCATCGGTCTAGCAAATGTAGTCAGATGAAGAGGCAGGGTCGACTATGGAGATCAAGCCAACGCAGAGGAAAACAAGAGGACGCACCTGCTGGAAGTCCATGAACTCCTTGAACAGCACGCCCTTCTTCCCCGCATGCGAATCCGCCTTGAACTCCGGAGTATCGATCAATAGCTGTACGAGCGACGCGGACTTTGTTAGTGCGCTAAGGGCGCCCTTGAGGTCCCCCTCGTTCTCCTTGGCCTGCGCGAGACGGATTTGAGTGCGAGCGGAGGCGAGGAGGCTTGCGGCTGAAGCCCCACGGGCCTGGTGTGCGGTCTCCTTCGCGCTGTTCTTGATGTCTGTTATTGTGTCGCCCTTGTAGGATGCTCCATTTTGCATAGCTAGTGATATGGGTATCGGTGGGTGACTTGTAGGCCTGGGGGCGGGGCTTACCGGATAACTTGGTAAAATTAGAGGATGGCGGACCAGGTGGGGGTAAGACAGCGATGCCGGGCATTAACCGGCTGTTCGTAGTCGAGAAAGAGATAGAATAAGGATAAACAGAGGCCACTAGGACGGCGAGGATGATGATGAGGAGGAGGAGGAGGAGGAGATCAAGTCTCGCGCATCTCATTACGGACAGAGACCATTACATAATCCTCTCATCCCTCTTTGCTTGAATTCTTCCTCCTCCCTTCTCCTCCATTTTCTTGCTACTCAATCAGCACAGTCTGCTCGTCGTCTTCCTCATCATGGCCACCGGTCGCGTGTTGTAACTCTGAGAGCATATACACACCTTGTGCAAGCTCCGCGCGGTCTATCTCTACCATACATGGCTAGCGCAGCAATCTCACTGGCTACGGACGTCACCGCCGACTCCGCGTCGTGCTCGCCGCCTGGATCGATACAGTTATACGGAGAGATATGGGCGTTGTCACTCGCTCAGCGACGTTGGTAGATTGACTACGGAGGTGCGTCCAAATGTTCAAACAATCAGGGTACGGGCTGGTACGGGGCGGTCTTGGATGGTTGCTGTTGGGATAACACGTCGCCGTGTTGAACACTGGGCAACCATGTCTCGTATACAGCGATCAGGCAGTATCATGCCGTTGAATCTGTATGCCAGTCGTCCTATGCCAGTCGTCCTGTGTTCTGTCCTGTGCTATGTCTCAGCGATTAATGTCTGTCAACGCCTTTAGCTCAGTCAGGAATACACATCCAAGAAGTCGTCCAATCTACCATGGCCCTTTGCCCTGTGGGTAGTCTTTGGTAGCAATAGCCCCTAATAGCCCTCCTCAATTTCGAGAGAGAGGGGAATCGGGAGGAAATCTCTCCAGGTGATGGTGATGGGCGCGCAAAAGCCGAGCGACAGCCGGACGGGAGGATAGCGACAGAGGTTGTGCAAACGTCCCTCCCTCTCAAACGACACACTTAGTAGTCTTTGCACCTGGAGAATATGCAACTCGGCGTTCTCATCGTTCGAACGACACGCTACACGGCCAGTGTAGCAGCGGATTTCAGGTATGTCTGAGTGTTTTCGTCGGCGTCTCGCATTCGGCCCATCACCATTAACTCATGAGATTTCCCCCCGATCTTACCTCGCCGTAGAATGAGAAAGGCTAATGCTGAGCATCCCTTAGTCTGCGTCTCGCGATATCTTCGTCAAGGCGACCTTGAGCCGAATGCACATGTCATATCCGCGTCTGGGTTATGTCAGGATGCCATACGCCCGTGCTTCATTTCCATGGGCAAGCCTGTCGAGCGTAGGAATATCTGAACCTATAAGAAACAGATTACATTCGGCATTCGAGGCCGAGAAGAGCGTCGCGTTGGATGGATTACCACAATTGGCATCCTCGACATACCACCGGCTTTAGACCAGAGGGGCGAGACCAGGTGATGTGCGCGCCATGTCCATCTTGGTACGTCCCGTTCCCTCGCCTTCCGCTTCTCGAGGCGGCTACGCTCGCCTGTTCATGTAATACAACACAGCTCAATCGCAGAACGTGGTCGCCGGATTCTCCATCTGTTCATCTACCTCGGCGCGCAACGCATTCTGCACCAAATGTGGTGGCGAAGCACACATCGGACAAGCACGATGTTTTCCTGATGTGGAGATTCAGATGACATGCCCGAGCAGACAAGGTCCGTGCGTCAAGCAATCGAAGCGCTATGGATATAAAATGCCTCCTATAGGGGGTAGGGGCTGCCATTACTTACCCCTCTTCCTCCCCTGCCCTCTTCACGATCAGGATGTCTCACACGCTACCCAAGGATACCCAGGTCGATGTCCTGGTCATCGGCGCGGGCCCTGCTGGGCTCATGTGTGCCAATGCACTCGCCATGGCCGGAGTTAACGTTCGCATCGTCGACCAGCGGTCAGTGGTCACTTGGTCACCGTATGGCAAGACCTGTAATCGTCCACAGACCGATCAAAATCGCCGCTGGACAAGCAGATGGCATTCAACCCCGTACGATCGAAGTGTTCCAGGTATGACCATCGGTTCGAATCTGCCTTCCATACTGATGTACCGTATCTCTCAGAGTTATGGCCTCGGACGGCGTCTGCTCGAGGAGGGCAATCAGATGCATATGGCGGTATGACGTAGCCGTTGACCAGAAGCGTCCACTGAGCACATCTATAGGCATTCTACAACCCTAGCTCTTCGGGAGGTATCAATGTACGCACCTTGTTCTCTGGGTGCATTCAAGTCA
This sequence comes from Daedaleopsis nitida, assembly GCA_022606115.1. Lineage (NCBI taxonomy): Eukaryota > Fungi > Basidiomycota > Agaricomycetes > Polyporales > Polyporaceae > Daedaleopsis > Daedaleopsis nitida. The sequence continues at coordinate 681,268 of JABYQM010000013.1, forward strand.
GCTGACTGACCACACAGAGAACGAATCGCGCCCCAGATGTCACCGCTCCCACCGCTCGTTACCCGTTTGAGGTCCGTCCGCAGCTACACGCAGACAGTTGTGCGAGTATTAAAATATAGTCTCCCAGGTTACCTTGCACCAGGGCGCGATCGAGTCGATATTTCTGGACTCGATGCAAGCACACGGTGTGCAGGTGGAACGCCCAATCGTGCCGACTTCAATTGAACTGTCACAGTCGAAGGAAGAATTGAAGAACCCAAACGCGCATCCGGTCAAAGTATACGGGTCCTCATGACATCCGGGAATATACAGCTCAAATAGCGCTTCATAGGTAGTTCTCAAATACCTCGACGCTGAAGACGATCAAAGCGCTTCGGAAGTCGTTCACGCAAAGTTTGTCGTCGGCGCGGATGGTATGTTTAACCTTCGACTCGAGCATTCACTCGCTCACTACTCGCAGGTGCGCATTCATGGGTACGCAAGACCCTCGGGATCACGTTAGAAGGCGAGCAGACAGGTAGGAACATTCGTCTCTTCAACGGCCGATGCTCACGGCCATCAACATCCTGCAGACTACATCTGGGGCGTATGCGACATCATCCCCGACACAGACTTCCCCGACATTCGGTGCAAATGCGCCGTCCACTCGCACAACGGGTCCTGCATGATCATCCCACGCGAGGGCGATTTAGTTCGCATCTACATCCAGCTCTCCGACAAGGACGTGCTTGATCCCGTCACCAGGCGCGTAGACAAGACGAAGATTGGTCCAGAGAAGCTCCTGCAGGTCGCGAAGAAGTCGTTCCATCCGTTTGAAATTTCAGCGAAAGGCGAAATCGACTGGTGGACGCTCTACATCAGTACGTCTGCGCAGTGTAGCGTCTACTTCAACACAACAGCTAACGGAAATCCCGCCACAGTTGGGCAAAGAGTTGCCAACCAGTTCTCTGTGCATGAACGGGTATTCATCGCCGGGGATGCGTGTCATACACACTCGCCGAAAGCGGGCCAGGGGATGAACGCCAGTATGAACGACACGCACAACCTCGGTCCGTCTTTCCCGTGCTAGTGTGCTATTCTTGGCGTCTGACTCGTGGCTGTAGCCTGGAAGCTCACGCACGTCCTCCGAGGATGGGCTGACCTGTCGCTGCTCAAGACCGTACGTACCAATATATGAGTACTCGCTGTCCTGCTGATCCGGCTTCTCAGTACGAGCTAGAGCGCCGGAAGTACGCGCAAGACCTGATCAACTTCGACAAGAAGTTCTCCAAGCTCTTCTCGGGCAAACCGCGCACGGAAGCGAACGAAGACGGCGTCTCGCATGAAGAGTTCCTCGAGTACGTCGTCTTCCCACTCCAAGTACGCCATCTCACTCACAGCGGAGCGCAGGGCGTTCCAGACGTTCGGCCTCTTCACGAGCGGAATCGGGGTGCACTACGAGCCGTCTTCGATCACCGCGGGCGCGCACCAAGCCTGCGCGTCCAAGCTGATTGTCGGGCAGCGTCTCATCCCGCATGTATTCATCCGCGCAGCCGACGCGCGCCCGTACAACATCCACGACGTCCTCCCGTCCGACACCCGGTTCAAAGTGCTGGTCTTCGCGGGGAACACCGCGGACGCGGCGCAGGCCGCGCGTGTGGCGGCGCTCGCAGAGAAGCTGGCGGAGCCGGACGGGTTCCTGGCGATGTTCGGCCGGGGAGCCCCGGAGAAGGTGTTCGACGTGCTGTCGATCAGCTCCGCGAAGAAGCAGGACGTCAACTACACCGGTGAGCATGCGCGAACGGGCTCGTGGTGCTTAGACCTTGGTGCTGACGGCGTTGCTCCTTTGTACAGATCTCCCGGGGCTGTTGAGACCTCACTGGTCGAAGTGCGTACATGCTTGCCGTAACATTTGTTCGTCTCTGACTCTGATCGCTTCTGCCCAGGGTGCTCCTGGACGACACAGACATGTACGCGCGTGCAGGCGCGGGCGGGTACGACGCCTATGGCATCGACCCTCACGCGGGCGCGATCGTCGTGGTCCGTCCTGATGGGTATGTGGGCATCGTCGCGCCGTTCGAGCGGGTAGACCACGTCAATGCGTACTTTGCGGCGTTCATGGTTGCGGCGTAGGAGTCTGCGCAGGGTCTCTTCGCCGCCAGTTCTTTTGCTTTGTTCCCTCGTGTATCCTATGGGTTTTACTACATATAACTGCCTGCCTTTGGGCCGGAGTAGCGGCGATTGAGGCAGCAATTCTGGCTTGTATATAAGCCGGCAGGGTCGGCGTCCCTGAGTGAGGGCAAGCCATGCAGCCTCAGAGTGACCGGTGAGTGCCTGGGGACGGTCGGCCATTGTGCAACTGAGCGGGTACGAGGTAAGGTACATAGGTGCGGTGAACGAAGGGCAATTGCAAGATACGTTGAGAAGAGGATCTACGTACGTGGATGTTCGAACTTTGGAGGGATGAGATGAGTAGGCCGCGGCGCAGGAATCAATCGTGGGAATGGCCCGCCTGCTCAGGTTGAGGCTCGTCCATGCTACTTACTCTGCAAACAGTTTGTACGACTTGCTCCTCTCTCTTACCTCCATCGGCACGCCTTCCGCCAGTTCATCAAATATCCGACCAGCCCATCGATGCTCTCATAAACCTCTTTTTGAAGATCTCTGTGTGCTCGTGCGCGGTCGCGCGGTTTCAACCGCCGCAAGTCGTTGAGACAAACCCGGGAGACACATCATGTGTGGAGGCCGAGGAGCAGTTCCGCACAGATGAGGTTGAGCGGGCACACGCCGTCTTCTGGCTCACCGGACTTGTCGCACGAAGCTCGATGTTTGATGGACCGCTAGCAGACGACAAACCGCGCGCGGAACTCGACCATCTCATCCGCTCCGCAAGTGCTCTCATTGGGACGTCGAGAGTGGGATCCCACTAGTGCTGAGCTCTGAGTCTGATCATTCTCACTCCCGTAAGTACTCGGCTCAACTCTCTGGCACACCGCCCATTACTTTCTCGCCCATAGACCGCGGCTTCGTCTAGTGCCGCTTGACACCTCTTTGAGGCTTGAGCACCGGAACCCCTGTGCAGTCACACCCCTCGCCTATATCAACGTCCCACTCGACAGGCGGGTCCGCGTCTTCGACATGTGTGCTACCGGGGCGTACGAATATGAAGAACGAGTAGGAGTAGATGTGAGCCAGCGACGCCGGACGAGCGTCCAAGACCTCACGAGGCTCAAGCAACCATGTATGCATGCAGGGGTAAGTCACATTCATTCGGTACTGGGTGTTCATTCTGAACAAACGGGATGTCTAAGCTCTAGGCTATGTACTCAGATTGTTACTCTAAGGTATCTGGATGCCCATCGCTTCGCCGTGCTGGACTGAACAGTGTAATCCCCTCTCCCCTCTACGCCGATGCGCTCGCAGTGGGAACCACCGGGATGGAGGGTGTAGCCACCGCCGGAGTCGAGGACGTAGGCACCGCCAGAACACTTGAAGGCGCAGCGGGCGGCGCAGGGCCGGACGACGCAGACACTATTGCCACAGACGTCGACGCGGCCAGAGACGGTGCCGTGAGGGGCACAGAAGGCCGAGACACTGGCGTGTCATTGTCATTGCCCGCGGGAGCCCTGACCGACGGCGCGGGACCCGCGAGCACCGCCGTCGGTGCGGCGGGAAGAGTAGATGTCTCGACTGTGGTGGCCGGGACCGCTGCCAGGGGAGACGAGCTCGGGAGAGCGGGGGGAGAGTGGCCGTTGGTTGCATCGATGGGCGAAGGCGCAGTGGGTGAGGGCGCGGCATCGGTGGGCAGGGACGATGTTACTCCCACAGACGCAGAAGGCGCAGCGAGAGATGCAGGATTCGATGGGATGACGGTGCCCGCGGGGTTGGATGGGACTGCCGACGTGGGGAGTGTTGTGGAAGAGGGCGCAGGAACGGATGGGTTGGCCAAGACTGGCAGACCTGGTACGTTCGGCGTGAGGGTGTTCTCCGCGGGTGCAGTTATCGACGCAGTCGAAGGCGTGCTGAGCGCGGGGATGTCCGGAGTCACCGTCGTGGTGATAGTCACGACGCTTTCCGTGTGCGTTGGGACTCGGAGCGAGGAGGTCACGACAACGGAGGGTTCTTGGCCCAGATCAACGGGGCGGGCTGAGATATGTAGAGGTGAGTGATATTTATCTCTAGCCGGGCGCAATAGACTCACTGTGAACGTCTGCGACCATGGCAAGGATAGCGAAAGCGACGAGCTTGGTAGAGATCATGGTATGAAGCAGTGGTGTAGAGAGGTGGGCTGAGAGTAGTTGCTTTATGAGAGGAGAGGAAGAGTAGTTGCTTTATGAGAGGAGAGGAAGTGTTCGTTGGTGAGTAGGATGAGGCGGAATATGTGGTCTTTATATATCATTTGACCCGTGCTCTCTTCCCCTCCAGATCTGTACAATTGTACGCCATCCGCTCCGTCCAACAGGAAAGCACCATAACATCAAGCGAGTTGCTCTTCCGCGTCTTCTTTCCAGACCCGTCTGCAATATCCGTCGCAGTTGACAGGTCGGAGTTGCCGGTCCGCCCACCCGTCCTCCAAAAGAGGCAATGCAAGCGCCGGAGGGATGAAGACCTGGATCGTCGGGGTTAGTGTGTACTGACTGATGACGTTTATCGTCCGCGGTAGACCGAGTGCGGATGCGGACCAACATCACCGCCATGGAAAGGGGTTGCGGAAGTGCTCTTCACTTGTGGGCCTGACAATAATGAGGACGGACGATACATACCTAGTATTGGCCTTTGCGTGAGTCCAAACGTTTGATTTCATGTATACGGCTAACGTATGATCCAGTAGCCGCTATTCATTAGGGAAGCGAGACACCTTAACATCTGGGGCAAAGTCGACTAGCACGCAAAGCTCAGACTTGCGGAAGAGTTGCGAGCTGCCATCCCGGATGGTGTGAGAGCTTCGAAGAGCTCGTTGATCCGCAAAGTCTAGTCGCAAGCATCGTACGGAATGTTCGGCGGCCTGCAATGCGTTGGACGGTCATGAAGTTCATCAGGGCGGTGAGGTAGGTACAGGGGGTCAGGCGCTGCCATACGAGTGGGGCGCTAGAATATTGCATAATCGACTACTGACCTCCTCCGATTATCACCCTCTCCTATCTGAGCTGGAAACTTGTAAGCGACTGCGATAGCTCACATTGCGTCTGATCGTCCTCCGCGACTGGATTCAACCGGCCATCACTACATCAATATTATATGGCATGCTCGAAGATGCTCGAGCTCCCCAAACATACGTCGTCGGTCATATGATGGAGTAAGTACGCCGCTTCTTGCCACAAGCTCAATGCACTGATATTCGTATGGGTTAATTATGAAGAATTGATCTGAGACATGACCCGACTGCTCGGTATATACAAGTATAGCGTGGCTTTGTCACCTGAGACTTGCCCGCATGAGACCCACCTGTGTCAGCACTCTCAGGACTCAGTATATTACCGGACGCCGCATGCTCAGATATAAGGGTTGTGGACGAACTCACGCTGCCGTAGTGGCCTCCCGCCTCTCGCAAGCTTGCAACTGCCCAGACTCCCGACATGAAGCTTCCACTCGACACTGGATTGGCCGCGGAACTGGACGCTCATCCGGAGTTCACCCAACCTCCGCCTCCGTGCCCAGAAGGAGTTCCACTGGGTGACCACCTTCGAGGGCTCGCCAGTATCCTGCTCGCTGGCTTTGGTCAGAGTTTTGCCGATCGGCTCCCCCCAGGTGCATCTTCGCGGTTCACCACTGGGACCTTGCAATCGCTGACCCGAGTGCTGTTCCCTGCAGACTCCAAGTACACCGTCAAAGATTATACCGTGCCCGTGAAGGATGGAGAGATCACCGTGCGCGCAATGACCCCAACGAGCAGCGACGAGCGCGCGACGTACCCGGTCCTAGTTTGGTACCATGGCGGAGGTAAGCACTGAGGTTCTAGTTCACGCTCATCGGAGTGGGGTAGTTCACCTGCTATCTTCCAGGCTGGGTCGTAGGCGATCGTACAATGGACGACAATCATTTCCGGGTCCTTAGCGTCGCGTTGCAGCTCACTATCGTCAACGTGGATTACAGGTAAGTAAATTCTCTGTCCTCGAAGCTCCGTCCACGGATCCGTGACCACGGCGCGTCTTTCAAAGACTTGCTCCGGAATTCCAGTTCCCGACAGCGCACGAAGACTGCTTCGCTGCGCTCAAGTGGGTGAGTGCCAGCTCTGCTGTCGTCGTCTGCGTCGAACCGCCTAGTAACCCTTGGCACCTCTCCAGGTCGTGAACCACGCCGGCGAGCTGAAGGCGTCCTTGAGCAAGGGCTTCCTCGTAGGCGGAGACTCCGCAGGCGGCAACCTTGCCGCCGTCATGGCCCTCCAAGCTAGGGACGACCCCTTCTTCAGCGCCACCCCTCTCACCGGGCAGTACCTCCGCGAGCCCGTGGCTCTGCACCCGGAGGCTGCGCCAGAGAAGTACAAGGCGGTGCTGCGTTCGTACGAGGAGAACGCGGACGCACCACTGCTTAACAAGGAGGGCATGTATGCGTATTTCGGTGCGTGGCACAGTCGTACCTGGAGTCGCAGTCGATCCGTAAGCTGACTGCGCCGTGTAGCGATGTACAACGGCCCGCCTGCTGACGTGCGCCTCTCCCCCGTCCTGGCTACTTCGCACGCGGGGCTGCCCCCTGCGTACTTCCAATGCATGGAGTGCGACCCGTTGCGGGACGAGGGGCTGCTGTACGAACGGCTATTGCGGGAATCCGGATGCACGACGAAGCTCATCCTGTACGTTCGACGAATCCGCATCACACTTCGCTCGGTCCAGAAACGAACTGACTGTGCTTGTCCTTATGTGACAACGACGTTGTAGGCACCGCGGCTGCTCGCACGCCACTCACTACTTTTTCCCGCATATCGCTGCTTCTGCGAAGATCATCGGCGAAGCGCAAGTCGGTCTGGAGTGGCTTCTGAGCTTCACCAAGTCGGCTTGATTTAACTCGCCTGACCGAGCCATGCGGTGTACGATTACTTGTAAAGTTGTAATGTATGTCACTAGCTATCTTTATACACACAGACGTCGGGAACATCCGGTCTGACAGCTGAGGCCTCCACCTTTAACTTGTAGCCAATAGCTTCGCCATCTCCAAGACAGAAATCTTTCCAGATACTGTCTGTATAAATAACACGGCCCTCCGGGCAAACCTGTCCACGAACGCGCGGTGTAGGGGGTTACAAATGGAACTCGTTCGTGAACAGCTACTATGAGGCGCCGCGCCTCGGGCAGGCTTCGCCAGCCCTCGGCCAGCGGCGCCGAGCATCAAACTACTTCCCCAGCTTCGTGACTCTATAATCTCATCAATATTGTCTTTGTGATCTTAATGAAAGTACTCAAACCACTCACAATTTGCTCCTGATTCACTGTGAACGGCGTTGAGCGCTTCGGCACTCAAGAGGCAAGAGCGGGGTATCAGGGGTCGGGGTGCCAAAGTCACGTGAGAGACCCTCGACATTAACAAACCTGGATCACTTCGTGTCCAGGAATTTGTACAAAGCGCAATCTACAACCCGGAATGTGGGGTCCTCCTCCTCCACTCCCTAGTCTCTGCCTATCAGGTAAGTATGTCCGACTCGGAGGTCTCTCTCGCCAAGGCTTTGAGCTAACCTCGTGCGCTTGCAGAAACCATTGGTGAGTACACAGAGTCACACGGCTACTTACATCATAGCTCGTCGCTCAAACGCTGGCGTGTTCCAGATCAATAGGCACAGACAACGGAGCCGTCACTTGCGGTTCTCGTGTTGGTACTCAACTACGCGCTCCTCGTCCGCAGAAGCTTCAGCATGTCGTAAACTTACTTTGGACGAACGGTTGAAGACGAAGAGGGCAGCAACGAGTGCAAACCACACCGCAGATCCCAGGTGAGTATGCCCGTTGTCCACGTCGAGACTGGATGTTTCCTTGATTATATTGAAACATGAAGCTCCAGGCTAGTAGTCGTGTACAGTTTCGATGAACTCAATTGTGCATTCACATTCATCTGCCTCGCAGGCTCAACACCATCGCAGTCCTCCACTCGACAGCTTCCCTCTACGACGATGCGCTCACGGTCGAGACCCCCGGGGTAGTCAAGGCGGACGGCGTGGAGGCGGGCGCTGGCAGAAGGCTTGAAGGCGCAGAAGTCGTCGCAGGTCCGGACGGCGCGGATACTGCTCCAGACGGCGTCGACGCTGGTACGGTCGGCGCAGGCTCCGGCACGGAGTGCTCGAGCACGAGCGTGTCGTGCATCTCGGGCGCACTGAGCGACGACGACGCAGGAGCCGTGGGCACGGCAGGGACAGCAGAAGTCTCGACAGCGGCGGCGGTCGCAGTGAGGGAGGGCGGGGTCGCGAGGTGGGAGTCGACAGGCGAGGGCGCGACAAGCGTGGTCTGCATAGCCGACGAAGGGCCCGAAGGCGCAGAAGGCACACCGGCCGACATGGGACTCGGCGAGATGCTAGTGACGGCGTCCATGGGGGTGGTGGTTCCCGAGCGAACGGCGGGTGCGGGGAATGTCGCTGGAGAGGACACGGCGGCGGCTGGATCGACGCTGACTGGCAGAGCCGGTACGGTTGGTACAGGCCCGGGAGAGCCCTCCGCAGGGACCATGAGCGATGTCGTCGAGGGTGTGCTTTGCGTGGGGATGCTTAAGCCTAAGCTCGTGGACACCGTCGAGGTGATGGTCACGAGGCTCTCCGTCTGCGTCGGGAGTGCTACACTGCTAGTGGAGGTCAACGCCGACGGGTCTTGGCTGAGATCAACAGGGCGGGCTGGATTGAGTAAATGTGAGTGAGATGCGTTTCTATTGAACTCTGTGTACGGTTTACTCACTGCTGACGCTTGCGCCCATCGCAAGGATAGTAAGAGCGACGAACTTGTGTGAGAACATGATGGTGAGGGAAATGGGTTGAGCGGAGTAGTGTGTTGTGAAAGTGAGAGTGAAAAGGATATGCTGCTTGGAGAGTAGACTCGAGTGGACTCTGAGGGCCTTATATACTGTCTGACATGCTCTCTGTCCGCACAGGGGTCTGATGGACTTCCTGCGCTTGACGAAGTCCGTTCCGCTCAGGAGATGCCAAAACCAGTCAAGTCAGCGGTTCTTCCGCTCAATATCGCCGTTTTCCATCTCACCTATCGGCTCGGATGCGCAGAATACTCTTCCCGGTCCTGTTTGCAACGTCCGTCGGTGGATGATTGGTTGGAGGTTGGAGGTCCGACCATCCGTTCTCCATAGTAGGTAACGGAAGCGCTGGTGGGATCACGGAAGCTGAGTGAGTCTTGTCCATCGCTCCTCGCGCGGCATACGGTCATATCCGAACAAGGGCCGTCCTCGCCCTACCTGAAAGCCGACGTCAGGTCGCTCATACCAGCGGCAGAGGCGCGGAATCCTGCGATGATATGTTCCGGGGTATGATTGCAAACCTCACGAGACGACCCTACTACATCCATACATCCGCACGGCAACCTGCCATCCGTGAGAAGACCGTCTATCAAGTTGAGAAGCGGCCATACTTATGTATGCCCCCGGTCGGCGGTCACGACTCACCGACAGCGAGAGCCGCAGATCCCAAGTGTCCGATCACAGCAAGGACGACGCGCGCGCTCGTCGCCCACGCTCAAGGCATCAAGGCCTCAAGGCATCACCGCGAACACGGCAGCCGTCAGGCACATCGCGACCGCACCCACGAGCACGTTCGCGCGCGCGCGGCTGAGCGCGCCGTTGCCGTTGCCCCCGTCCACCGACCCACTCCCGTTCCCGCTCGTGCTCGAGTTCGTACCAGAGCCGGTGCCGGTGCCTGACTGCTGCGACGCGGGCGCGGTCACGACGGCCGTGCTCTGCGGGTTCTGCGTCTGCTGCGCGGCCGCGCTAGGTGACGTAGTGGGCGAAGTCGTCGGAGAGGTCGTCGGAGAGGTCGTGGGCGAGGTCGTGGGGCCGTCCGCGCCCGTAGTCGGGCTGGTAGTCGGGCCGGCGCCGGCCTCGCCCGAGAGGTAGCTCGGGGGCGGGACCGCCTTGGAGGGGTCGGCGAGCGCGCCGACGCCCCAGGGGATCTTGTCGCCGTTGGGCTGCGTGGCGTTCGCGGGCGGGGTCGTCTTACCGCTCGCGTCGGCAATCGTCCAGCGCGTGGTCCAGGTGAGGTTCGCGGGCGCGACGGGCGTGGAGAACTGGTAGAAGTAGATTGCGGAGTTGGGCTCGACCTGTGCGTGCGCAAAGGGGATAATGCGGAGATGGTGCGCGCCGAGCGCGGATTATGCAGGAGGTGCAAGTGAGCGATGGAGGTAAGGGCAGATGGAGATTTTGGGAGGATGCGGCGGTTTGGGCGCGGAGGGCAACCAAGGATGATCAGATGCATCAGGCATCGGTTCTGGGATGCAAGACAGTATCAGAGGACTCACGTCTGGGCAGGGATAGCTGAACGATGTCTTCGACGGGTCAGTGCCATCGAACTTCGCGACAGCTGCGCGGGGGGCGACGAGTTGGACAGAGCGAGGAGGAGAGACCAAGTTCAACGGTTCCGCGCGACGTGGGGAGCCGAGAAGAGGGCGACTCACTTGTGATATGGTTCATGTGTAGGTTGTCTCCGGACATGAGCTGCACGTTCGTCTCCTTCCACTGGCCTGACGGGTCGGGAGTCCATTGGAACGTGCATTGTGCGCCTTCCTTGAATGAATCACCGGGGCCAGGAGCAGTAGGTACGACTCCGGGGAGCGCGGCTGCCGGTGCAGCAGCAGCGTTCACGAAACCGGTAGCCGCACTGTGTGAGGCGAGAACTTCAGCGAGTAGGTGGTTGAATCCGCGCATATTAGAGTGAGGAGGGATGTGAAGAAAGTCTAGGGAAGAAACAGTCAGATTCCCGTCTTCCACCGACGGATGACCGTACTAAAGCGACGTGAACGTACCAATTAGATCTCAAGTAGGATGAGATCGAACGCAAGGGACAGAATAAACCACCTCCGGAGCGCGAAAGAGCACTAGAGCCGAGGGAGCGACGAAGCTGAGGAGGTGCTGGAGATAGAGAGGAAGATAGAACAGAGGCTGACAGTCAGACGCGGTGATTTTGTATGGGTCACGCCCACCGCCATCAAACCGTCGATCTTGCTCTGCCATGCGGCCATTCCAGCCCACCCTGCGAATACACAGGCTGTACATACCGCCTCGTTCCGCGTCCATATGAGTGCCACTTATACAGCGTCGTTGAGCTAGAAGTAGCAGCTACATGCAAGTGTTCTCCCACTCGCTTACAGCGCTAGCGTTTTCACATCTGGGCCGTCCGTCGAGGCTGGGAGGAGAAGTGCCCGGAGGTGAGTGCATAGAAGGCGAGCGGGACAGGCGTGTGCCGTGGGCTGAGCGAGCTGCGAGATGATGGCAGGTCGCAAGGGCAACGGATCCGGAGGAGGAGGTAAACATCCGACACTGCCACGCTGCTAATCAATAAATTGCCCACGGGCGGCTGATTTCAGCCGAAATCTCAAGGCCTGAGCCACCACGACTTGCTCGTTACTCCGAGTCGTAAGTGCAGAACGTCCGAACATACTGAGCGTGAGTCTCCCCTCCTCGTCTACCAGCCTAACAATTGCGAGACCACGCTCAGAATCTCGGTGTTGCATCACGCAAGCTATGTCCTGCGCACCCATCGCTACAACAATGTGTGTCTCACGCTCAACATTCCTCGGGCAAGTCGTATAGCGTCGTAGCTATTCCTACACATCGACAAGTTATTCACCATGCAATGTGCTCCCCCTGGAAGTTGATAAACTCTCCGGAATTCGCCGGCGTGAGCCCAGTCACCACTTTGAGGACCCCGGATACGCCGACGGAGACAGGGTACATGGCGTCCTTCCCGCCCGCGTCTGTCAGGTCCGAGTTCAGAGCTTCAGCATCGCGCACATCAAAAGACCACACAACGAAGGACCCGCGCTCACCGGTCTGCAGCCAGCCAGGACATATGGACACCGACGTGATGTCGGGACGCTCCCTCGCCTGCTTGACGGTCTGTCAAGAACGGGTGAGTGAATGAACCTCTACGTCGGACGTAGCAGTAAGACGTACGAGCATGTTGAGTGCGGCCTTGGACATGCTGTACGAGGCGGCGCGTGCTCCCCCGTCTTTCCAGGCCTTGCTGCCAACCGTACTCGAGACGTTCACGATCGTCTTCTTCGTGCTCTTCTCGACGAGCGGCAAGAAGACCTGTGCGATGTACGCGGGCCCGAACACGTTCGTCCGCATGATCTTCTCCAGGACGTCGATGTCGAACGTGTACGCCGAGTCCCACTCGATGATGGCCGCGTTGTTCACGAGGTAGTCGACGCCTCTGTCCCCGACGATCCCCGCGACTTCGTCCGCGCACTTGCGGATGGACTCACGGTCGGCCGTGTCGAGGCGCACGACGTGTAGCGTGCCCTTCGCGTTGTTCCCCAGAGCGCGCAACGCGGTGGTCTTCGCAGGGTCCCGGGAAGTAGCGATAACGATGTTCGATGGCTGCTGTAGAAGCTGCCTCGTCAACTCCAGCCCGATTCCACGGTTGGCCCTTCAAAAGGCGTGTAAGCACCCTAGCCAAGAGCCACCTGCAAGTTCGAAGCGTACATACCCAGTAATAAACCAGACAATTGCTGCGGCGCTAGACATCCCGAGTCGTGAGGTAGGATTATGTGCTGTACTTGACGCGATTTTGAGCTCGCTTTATATATGTACGCCTCCACTGGAGGCCCGGGCCCTCCACCCCGTTGATGCGGCTGCTGAAAGCTTCTGACATGTTGGCCTTCTAGTTCCCCTCGCTTCTGCAGTAGGGTGTGTCAGCCAGAGAGGAGGAGGAGGTGGTGGGTTTATCCAGTCGCGGCAACTGCTGCGTGAAACGCATCAGCCCATGCGTTGATTCAGTTGGGAGCCCATGAGAGTGTCCCCACGGAGCGCCCTGTGGGTTGCCACAGACAGTCGAACCCCTCTTCCGGTCGGGAAAGGCGTCGCGCGCGAACTCCTCCTCCGGTCGGGAAAGGCGTTACGCTCGTCATTACATACTTGAGTCTGAGCGTGGAGGTAGTACTGAGCTCGGGTCCTGGAATGTGCTTGTCAGACGTCTTATGTAGTGACTACCCAAACGGCAGCAGAAGCGGGCGTACTGGCGTCCTCGTCATTTGCTCGCGAAGCATATATAAGGTCCTTGGTGAATAGAGGTCGGATTGATCAATTGATTGAGTTCGCGACTTACCCTGGTCGACTCTCCGCATCATGCATCAACGGCCGTGCTTGGTTCAGCTGCAGTTTTGGTTTGTTACCACACCGCCGATGCCTGCACCACTTGTCGCGCAGCTTCGGTGCGGCTCTGGAGGGAGCGAAACAAGAGACGGGCGGTTCAACGAACCGTAAATTAATGCATGTCTGTACAAGTTACAGGCCTGCGCCAAAATCTGCCTGGTATCACAACTGTCAGTTTTGAGTCCGGGTCTCGCATATACCGCCGTCATCAAGTTATCAATAATCAGTAAAGGAAAAGGGAGCGCGCCGAACAACCTTGAAGTTAGAACGGGAACTTCAGACTCAACCCAAAGAGCGCGGCCGTGCCGTTCAGCCGCGCGATGTCCGGCACGACCTCGAGCGTCGGGTCGCCGTCGTTGAACTGCAGGGCCTGGCGCGTCGCGGGGCTGAACTTCGGCCACTGCACGCCGCTCGCGCCGTTCGGGTCGAGGTCGTTGACGAACCGGACGAAGTAGTCGGTCATGTCGCCCGGTCCGTACGCGGTGAGCAGATCGCTGCCGTGCACCTGCAGGAGGACGGTCAGCGTCACGGTCGAGAAAGAGAGCCAGGAGCGTATAACGCGGCGGTACGTACGTCGCCCAGTCCGGGGAAGTTGCCCCGCGCGCTCACTAGGACGCATCGCGTCAGCACCAGTCGATCATCGCCAGCGGGCTGACCAGGTTACTCACGGAACGTATACGTTGCCTGGGTAGACGAGTATCTCGTCAGAAGCTGGCGACGAGGGGCGTTGAAGAACCAGTCGCCCTGCACCGCTGCGATGCGCTTGAACTGTGGGCTGAATGCGTTCGCGGTGCCCGTGTTGAACGGCGATCCGGCGGCGGGGTCAGACGGGTAGAGCGCGAGCACGGGGCTGACGTCGGCTGGGGATGCCCCGGGGAACCATACTTGGGTGAGGAAATCGGTGAACTCTGCGTCAGTGCTGCATACGATGATGATGCGCGTGAGTGGAGGCGGATTCGCGACGCGAGTGAGAGAAAACAGACATACGTGACATTCAGGCTGCCGATTGAGAAGAGAGTGGCCTCGTCTATGACGTCGCCTGATGGAGGTGACCTCATGTCAGTAGTAGGCGATGTCCTGACGGAAGGTAACGCACCGGTGATGAACGGGACTTTCGCTAGTTTGCCTTCGACTGCGAGTTTCTGAGGTGGCTCGGTAATGAAGACTCCATCCGCGCGCGGCATGTACGGAGTGGCAAGGCCCTATTTCATCCGGTGAGTCCGCATGATGATTGATCACGCACGCCAACTCGGGGTGTCTGCTCACAGCGAAAGACACAGCGCTCGGAGTGTTGTTCGCTGCCTTCAACAAGTCATCAGACGAAACCGTCCGCAGGCACGCAAGGGTGTTTGAAGAGCCCGAGCAGCCAACTTGATCCACGACGAAGTCATAGGTACTCTGAATCTCGGTGATGTCGCCAGTAGGGACAGGTGAGCCCGAGCTCATGATACCGGCGCGGAAGAGGCCTTCGGTGTTTCCGCCGTTTGTGAGCATCTGTAAAGAGACCGAGATGGCACCCGCGCTTTCGCCCCAGCTATACAAACATCACCGTGGTAAGCATCCTGTGAGATACTGTTGGAACGTGAAACCCACATCGTGACCTTAGTCGGGTCGCCGCCAAAGGCCGAGATGAACTTCTGAACCCAATGAAGGCCGGTGCGTTCTGTTATAGCAACGACAATGAGAATGTAGTTCGTGAGTTGAGCATCGGTACTTACGGTCTTGAAGACCCAGGTTGCCGATCCCGGCCTCCTTGACCTCTTTGCCTCCCAGGAATCCGAAGACATTGAGGCTGCCGATCATGTATCAGTGGTGCCCGGTGTATCAGCAGACTGATTCAGGCAACATACCGATAGTTCACCGCAATGTATATGACAGGTTCACCGATGTCGATGGATCTCTGGACGATAGCAGTGCCATCATATGCCAGCCTGCGTGTGATACCGATCAGAAGTTCAGTTCATTTGTGTAAAAACCAGCTAGAAAGCACTTGCATCGCATTGGATCCTATAGTAAATGCACCACCGTAGATCCACTACAATCGGCGGATCAGCATCTGGGGCTAGAAAGACGAGCATGAATCACTGAGGGAAGGTACTCACGACGAGCACGGGAAGACGAGCGTCTGCGCTTGTATTCGCCGGACGAATGACGTTCAGGTACAAGCCTTGGAAAGGTCAGAACGGGCCCAAGTGCATCATTGGGGAGCGTCACATACAGTCCTCGCTTTGGGGCACATCCGCATTGGCAGCGAAAAGAGACACGAGCGGGGCGATGTCCTGGAGAATCTCAACGGGGACATCGGGCGGGAAGAGCAGCGGCTGCTGGATACACTGATTTCCAAACGCAGTCGCGTCGACTGTTCCCTGGTACGAAGTCAGAAGCTGGGGAAGACGGAGCCGCAGATCCCCCACTCTGACGACGCAATGTTTGATGTCAGCTCATATGGCCATGATAGATCAAGAGGTTGACACTTACGGAGGCTGCGCGAACGGGATCCCGAGGAAGCTCTCGACGGCCCCGTCGATCGTCCCGACCACAGCGGCTTGGTCAAGTTGTACGCTAGAGTCGGCGGCGCGGCCTGTGAGGGCATATCCGTGAACGAGACGAGCGACAGGGACGGCACCAAGGAGGAATGCCGCCAACAACATGATTCCTATGGTGGTGGATCCTCCGGAGGGTTGTGTGCTAGATGCGAGTCGGGCTCGGTCGTTATAAACGTTGCCAGCGTTAGAGGTGTTGATGGGAGAACAGGGCGCCCCGGCAGTGCCAAAGGCGCATCACTACTAACCCGAGATTGGACACCCCAGTATTTCATCGGATGTGAATGGCCTTGAAGCTTCAGCGGGCTTGGTCATGAAATGTATAGGGTTGATGGGCTAATCGACAATGAGCTCTAGAATGTGTGTCATAACAGTGGCGAAGTGTTAAGTCATGTTATCAGCGTAGAATGTCATCCGGACTACTCACAAGAGGGAGGCGTGGGCAGGGTGGACAATCTGCATCATTGCGTTGACCTCATTATTCCCAATAGCTATTCACAGCGCCCCGTACACCCAGGAACCCAGGTCTACTGATTCTGGTTCATTCGACCCGAAATAGGTAGCCCTGGACAACTCGTTCGCCTAAGCCAAGTCAGTGCGGTGAAACTCCCATCATCATCCACGACGCTCGACTTAGTCAAAGTGTTACTCAGTTTATGAGCTGTACTCCCCATTTGAGTATTAATATAAGTACTTCACAGTAGGAGCGCCCTTCCATTTGAAACACTACAAGAGGCTTCAGTCTTGGGGGATCAGAGGTGTCGACACTGACCTTCCGACAACTTGGTCATCCTCTGCCTGACGGCTGCGGGCAAGGAGAACGTCAGCATGTGTGACATGTCAATCCACTACCCTACCCACTCCTCGACGATCTCTTGTGGGCAAACCATTGACCACCACCGTAGATAGGCGGCAAGAATCGTACGCAGTCGCACCAACCTCGTCGCAAGGGATAGCGCACTTCGGACAGGTACCGTTCTTGCAGCAGGTGACGAGCAACTGCTCCGGATAGTCCCCCACGTAGACAGCGAAGATCGGGTGTCCGCGGCGCATGACACTGGCATCACCACTGGTAAGCTCGATGCCCTCGATTCCGGCTGCTCGTGGGGGCTTCAGCACAATGCTCATACATGCGTGAAAGAGCTTGACGACAGCACGATAACGGGCGACCTTACTGGTAATATGTTGAAGTCGGGTAGAGGGGAGATAAGCAAGGAGGATATGCCTACGGCGGGATGGTTTACGGCAAATATCCTTCGGCAGGTTACCGATTGTCAAGGCTGAGTTTTATCGGAGGATATGATGATTGGTATTATAGTAGCATCGGGCTTCCGGCTCTCGACCTCTTTCTGGAGTAGTAACATGAACGTGAGCGGTGATAAATGATTTATACACAACAGTGTCGCTCACCTGTGTAGCCCACCACCACTCGCCTGTATGCATGTCGGAGTATACATGAAGGGTGTGATCGGGATCGGTGTAGTGACGTTCTGGGGTGAAGACCATGATCCCAGCGGATTCGGCATCACCGTATAATGCACGTATACACTCGATGACGTCCCTGTGAAAGAATTCGAACGCCTCGCCTGCTACGACAACTTCATGTCGTACGAACCGCGGGTGTCCAGACGAAAGTTTGCTATCGATGATGGAGTTCAGATCGGACGAAGTCTTCAACGGCAAACCCAGTAGACAAGCAAGCTACAAATCCATCATGTTTTCAGCGGGTGTACACAGAGTGCGAGTTTTTGTAGCTAAGGACTCACGTTCTCAATCTCTAAGTGCTCTGTGAGGGCAGTCGAACCGGGGCCTCGCATTTCTGCCCACTTCGCGACTTCCCAGTCCATGCGAGAGACAGATGGAGCGTACGGATTTGTTCCGGACGCATCAACGCGAGCCTCAAACGCTTTGTAGCCAGAAGGCGCGAGAGGCTTGTCGATTGGAGAGCCAGCCAAGTCTCCGGGGTACTGGACAACGTATGTCCGTGCACGCAGATGACGAGCGGCACGTTGTGGGGCAGCACGGTCAGATGCATCCGATTCTACCGCCCCTTCGGTGTCACCGCCAGCTTGGGGAGTGTCAGGTGAAGGGGAGCGTTGAGGATGTTCCCAGCCCCGAGAACGATCCCTGTCTCCATCCTCGTCCTCGTCGTCCTCATCTCCATCTCCAGGCCATTCCTCTTCTTCGTCGCCTTGCGATCTGGGAGATCCCACTGGATCTCCTGGCCCACCGGTACCTTCAACCTCAAAATCTCCATCAGGACCACCCTGATACTCATCGTAGTCGTCCCAGTCGGCATTGTCGTAGTTGCCAAGGCAATCACCTTCGAATGGGCGAGGGATCTGAGGCTCGAACTCGTCGTCCGTGTTGTCGTCGCCAGAGGAGGAGGAAGAAGATGGGTATTGCTGCTCTTGTTTACGCAGCGCAATACATGCTGGCTGCGTGGTCGTGCGTAGGTGCCGGAGGTATCCACCGTGCGCCGAGAAACCTTCATTGCACCCTTGACACACCTTTTGAACACCGGTTTCCATCGGGTTGATTCACGTAGATGTGCAGCTTCGATAGCAGGAGATTGTTAGGTAGCTCGTAGAGCAGTAACATGCAGAGCTAAGGCCAGGATAAACACGACTAGTAGTCCAGATCAAAGCTTGAGTAACGACCCGGTCGGACCTGGAAGTAAGCGCCATGTGATCGCTCACCTGTTCTCTTTCGGACACTTCACTTTCTCTTTCCCTTCCTCCCTCCTATTCCAACATTGCCTCGATAACATACCGTTCCTCATCATATCCCCTATCTTCTACTCTCCTTACCTCCATAATCTCCATGCCCAAAGCCACCAGACGGCAATGGAGGAGGACCGGCGTCTGTCCAGACGTACCTCCTCTCTAGCAGTCTTGACTTTGTCGACAAGCAGTCAGAAATTCGCTGAAACAGGTGGAAAGGGAGAAGTTGGAACAGTGCGAGTTTGGCAGCCACGGTGGGCCGTGTAAGTAATAGCTTTCTAAATTCGTGTGCTCATCATCCAGATCCATATTATACCTAGGTCGACGGGCGACCCGAGTCACCCGACACATCTCTCCATGCTACGTTTATCCTGGCCGGTGAGGATTTCTCTGCTCTTGATGCAGTGACGGAGGACGAACGACCGGCATGGGCCCTTGCAAGAGCTGGAGGCGGAACGTGCGGCGCCTTCCGAGCCCAACGTCTGGTATGTCCAACACGACCTGGACGTTCTCTTCCTGCAGAACGCACTGCGGCGTTCTGGATCCTTAGGGTCAACACAAGCATACAACCCAAGACGCATGGTCATACTCGCACCGCACTTCGGTAGGCCTGTCCTGCCTTTCGAAGTAGACGTCAAGGAGGATGTGATCTCGCCCTTGAAGGATGCGGTCGCCTCCGGTGTCTTGGGGAATCTCTCATATGATCCAACGAACACGAGGAACCGTCTCTGTTCATACTGCATCTAGGAACGTTCGCATTCTGTGAGTTTTCCAACCCCCGACGAGGAAGCCACACTCGTCATACTCTCGTTCTCCGTAGGCTAACTCGACCGTGCCCACCACTAGATGCTCAAGCTCTGGATCGCTGTCTTCATTGCTGCGATCGCCGGGACCGCTGTCGTGCAAGGTGCCACCCCATACGAACGGGGTAAGTAACTCCCGCAGCGAGTGTGCACCTGGTCAATCCGAACCCTCACTCTCTTCCAATCCGTCCGACCTCAGACTACGCAAGCCCCGGCCTTACTGCTCCCATATGCCGGACGAGCGGCGTGAGCCCGAATGTCGCCGACTGCCAGGCGGCAATCAAGAAGCTGGGCGACAACTGCTACCAGAGCAACCCACACGTATCGCTCTGCACGTCCCCCGTCACTGTCGGCACAGTTGCAAGATCGACGTCTGCGGCCAGCCGGATTCGCGCCTCCTGGACAGCGTGAACTGCGGCGGCTTCCTGCAAAACATCCGAAACACGTGTCAGAGGGGCGGCTGCGTAGGCGGACGCAGCTCCAGCCCACGAACTGCAATATACACTATGAGTATAGCGTGCCGGGCAAGGACGCCCCGCAGCAGAAGTACATGCTGCAGTTCTCGCACAGTTGAATGATGTCTGTGTGTTTGGTCTCTCTCTCCTCCCTCGGCCGGGTTGTAGTCTCATTAAGAGAATGTTCTGTAAGTTCAACTTCGAATTGGCATATGAGTCCCATCATGAAGGCCTTAGGGCTCCTTCATGTTGCTCGAAACTTGACTCAGTTGTTGATTCTTGTCAATATTCCTTGTAGTATTACAGCGGCAGCTCGCGTTGTGTCGACTGACACCATAGGACCAATCTCCCCTTGCCCATCAATTCCATTCAGCGGTCGTCTGCACTCCCTGACGATATCGACGACGTGATAGATCCCAGTATGCGCCCAAAGACCAAAGTCTCGACACGACTCGCTTCAAGAGTACTTACGCCGCCGTGTACTGCATTGCGATAAGTGGCTTGGAGGTTGATCAGGAATCGTGACACAAGGACTGCAGTTATCCTGTGGTGGGTGAGCGTTCAAAATACGTACGTGCAGTCGGAGACACATGGGCAGCGAGACTTACGGCTCTGTGAAGGTCGTGATGTAACTGAGCGGTTGTCCGACGGCCTCGATCTAGATGGTCGTTGCTCAGCTCCCTCTAGTTCCGCAACCAAGTTTACTCGCGACCTCACCGATAGCACCGAACATATGAGGTGAGTGCAATTCAGGAGTAGAAGTACGCTATGGTGTGCGTGAGCATGCACGTTGACTTGGCGCGTAGACCTCAAGACGACGTACGCAAAATATATCATGCCTGACGGATCAGTGCAGTCAGCACTTGAGTTTCACACGGAGACAACACGTAGGACTCCATACTTACCGTCACGCAGAAGTACTTCCGCGAAAGACAATGAGCTTCGTGCTAATACAGCTCGGATTCTTGCTGTCTTGTATGTCGCCCTCCAGGTTATGATTATGAGCAGAATGTCCGCGCCGATCAGGCACATCCGGGATACAAAGGTCACTGGGGTGACCGTACCGGTGTCAGCGCAGTGAGGTGGGTGGTTAACATCCAAGGGTACGTACGTCTATAGGTGAACAACGGTCAGATAGTCTCAAGATGCGCAGTCGGAGTGTGAACCTACTTGTGTGCCATCGAATCAGTCAATGAGTCAACCGCCGTACAGCCGAAGAGCGGATCGTTGATACCGGTCAGCCCGAAGCCGTAAACGGCCTGCGAAACCGTCGTTGTCAGCTTCAATAACAACCGAAGACTGGGCACCTACGAAGTTGACAGCGAGAGGCACTATTGATAGCAAAAAAACGACCACGGCCATGAGCCAGGTCTGACTTAAGGCAAATGCTCGCAGGGCGGAAAATACTGAGAGGCATCATGAGAACGGTGACTGCTACAGTTGGAACATGCGCATGACTGCCCACCTGCCCATGGTAGATACTGGAGCACGCTGATCACGTTGCTGCCCTGTACAATCATTACGCAACTTTGGTATCCGACACCGCGAAACGAGTTGCATAGAGCTGAGATTGCAACTCATTGTCTTTATGAATCAGGTGCACGAGACGTACCTCTACAGCGAGGATCAGTCAAGACCAGGCAAACACTCGAGCGTGATTCCGCACCTTGTCCGACACCGGCACGAACCCAAGCAATTCGAGGTTGTAGCTGAGAAGCACGAGGTAACGGTTGACAAAGAAGAGCACCGTCGCGCCGTTTGCCTTGCGCCTCCAGAAGAGCTCGACCTCGTTCCCAATGGTTATGGCGAACTCATACCATAGGAAGGCTAGGAGCTATCAGTTGACAGACAGTGAGTGCATAGAAGTGTCGCATACATACCAATTACTGCTAGGACACAGTAGGTGTCTATCAAACTAGGCAGAGGTTTGTGAGCTTCGACGCGCCTAGAACGAGCAGGTAGGCAAGACTCAGAGGGTTTCAACACGTACATGGTGTCATATAGTTGAATGAGGTCCGCATTGTCGGAATCGGAAGACATGGTCACGGAGGGGCTTCAAGGCCTGGTAGTGAGCAGGCGACGAGAACCTCATATAGCTCGGGGATAGACTTTAGGGTTTGTTGGCTGTACGAAAGTTACAGAGGGCCGTGTTGTACGTCGATGAAGATCTGTCATTTATGGCGCACACGGGCTATCGGACGGCCGTGCACACCCGTACGAAGCTGACAGAGTTTGTAGAAGTTCGTTGTGGTGGAGCGACGACAGTGGGCCATCAACACTGGCTTCACACACCGGCTGCTTTGAGAAGCGGTCATGCGATGCGGAAGAACGAGCCTGGCTGCAGTGTATGTGATGAATGTTCTGCCATAGACTTGATATATACATGGCTGTACCTTGGTTCCTGACCCCTCGAGGTCGCTAGTGCGGATACTTATCTGTTCACACCAGCAGCATCGCGCACGGGCCATGAGCTTTCAGTTACCGGGACCAGTCGATGAGAAGATACTATGGGTGAAGCTCGAGCCGGGTGTGAGCGATTGGGTCAAGGCTTGTCCTGCGCGCGAGATCTTCAGAATCATCGTAGTCGACTCCTTGAGGATAGGTAACCGTAGATTGTGACCGTGCTCGTAATGGCTCGGCCGCGACTATTCGATATCGAGGGTCGGTCACCGGAGGGTCGTCTTGAGAGGAAGTATGGCGGAACGTCGGGCGACCATCCACACCGACGCACTAATCTGAGTAGTTGGTGTACAATATCGGACGTCTGTACTTACTCCTTGATAAGTCGACCTTTGTGTTGCCACTGATGCGTATTTGAAGAAACACTGGCGAACGGTGGCGTATGAGTATGAGCGGGTGACATTGTGAGACTAACCAATGTGTTGACCAAGAAGTGATGAGCCAAGAATACGACACCTCTCTATCATCTCGGCGAACGTAAGGTGCATAGTAGCACTGGCTTCACGCAATTGCCACAGTCAATCAAACTCCGGAGCCTGTCAACGAATCAGCTATACCAAAGGGTATATATCAGAGGGAATACCCACCCGAACACCAATTTCCAACTGCAGGGTATGTACTAATGGTGTTACGGCCTCTCAGAGCGCGACCATCATCTCCGACTCTTGCTCGAACACGAACGTCAGCTTCTCGAGTGCCTTTATGTCACCTAAACAGGCTGCTCTCCGCCTCAAGCACTCTGTGACCGCATTCAAGCCGAATGGAGACCGATGGAATGATGCCATCGAGGTACACGTCCCGAAGCTTCGCGCACACTAGGCGCTCAGCGTCTGCGGTCCCGTCGGGCTCCTCGGGTGCGTTGTCCGGCTGGAGTGCTGCAAAGACGGACTGAACGGGGGCTAGCTCTCCAACGCCGAGTAGCGAGAAGGTGCGGAGGGTGGGGAACGCGGTGAAGATCTTGCGCCAGTCGATGGCACGATTCCAGGCGGCACCGACGTCGATTTCCAGATGCTCAAGGGGTGAGCCGCGGAAGATGCTGACGAGATCGTCGGAAACTATGGAGCCAGAAGGACGATCTTCTTCGAGTAGTAATAAGGGCATACGTAGCTCGATCTCCCTGCTCGACGATGGGTCCCATATGGCATCAACGGTACGGCCGCCTGCCATACCGGTGAGCATATATCTATCAGGGTAGTCTTCGATTTCCGATATCTTGGCCGTGGCGATCTCGATGCGGCTGAGGATGGGCAACGAGCTCCTGTGTTCCTGCAGGACCTCACGGAGTCCTTGGTGCTCCTCAAGTTCATCATCCATTGGCCATATGATCGCGCTCATCGACGTCGAGGGAATGGCGATAGCGTTGAGGATGTGGAAAAGAAGTGAAGCATGGACCCCGATGAAGAGATCACGGAGCTTGGTGAGCATTACGCGATCTCTTGCAGTATGAGGGGTGTCATCTTCGTCGTGGGTGACAACGGTTCCGATATTGAGAGCCTCGATGTTGACACAGTTTCGTAGAAGCGTGATGATAGCGTCAGATGTGAAATATGGTTCGTGTGGTTCGTGTGGTTCCGAGAGTTCCAATTGCGTGAGTTGCTGGATGATGGAAGACGATGGGAGCGTGACAGCGTAGAATAGAGAGAGAGAAGCGAGGCGCGGGTATAATGCAGACGGGAAATGGACGAGATTGTCGCGCAAACGTTCACTGTAAGGTTCGACCACGGTGATGCGGATCACTTCCAGCTTTGGCATATCATGTTGTTGTAAGTAAGAGGCGATGAGCGACACGTATGAGCGAGCATTTGCGCCGGTGTCGAGCTCGCGCAGGCGGTGAGCGTGTGAGTCGAGGACGTCCAAAAGTGCGGTCCATACGGGCAACGACTCTGCTCGTGACTCGACGATGAGGGTGACCGAACAACTCTTTGACCGAGCAAGCCCAGTACGCAAGAAGTTCGTGCAGTTGTCAACGAAGAGATAGCACCATAGGCGAGGCGTAGTCGCTGCAACGACAAACCATTGTCGGCATACGGTGAGGATTGTGGTCCAATCCCTCACGTTGCGGCTGTGTAGGTGGAAAAAGATCTCCCCGAGCAACTCGGGCGGAAGTCGATTGATGAGAGCATCGGCGTTGAGGAGTGCATTGCTGCTGAGGTGTCCTAGCTCTAGTCCATGACTGAAAGTCAAAAGGTGCTCATGCGCTGCTTGTGACGTCGCGTGTCGGTTGAAGAGACTAGCGGGGATTGGTGGTAAACCGTAGTAGGGTCCGCATAAGTGGTCAGCCCTCAAGACATCTGGATCTGGACTGACGTCGAGTGAGAGGACAAGTAAGCAAGCTGTCCTCAGGATAGCAGAGAGAGCTACACGTACCTCATGTCCTCGCTGCTACGAAGAACCGACTGCAAGCTCCCAGTTGACGACATGTTGTGACTACTCCGAAGTGCTCAGCCTGGAGGTCCGGTACCCAGCATAGAGGATGAGTCAATAGGGCTGTATACTGAGGTCAGATAAAAACAGGCGGTAGGCTCTTGACGACTATGGCATACATACGTACCGACTACAAGCGGGATGGTGGCCACAAGAGCAGGATGAGAGGTCAACTGTGTCTGCCGCAGCATATATGGCGCCTAAAGTTGTCGCGGTGTTGTCCGGAGTTTACCGGTAATTATGATAGGCGGCCAAAATTGCTCCCTCCTCCTCGAGCCTCGAATCGCTAGACTTGGTCCTCGTCAACTCTGTATCATCAGTCACGACGTGCCAGTGTATATGGAACAGAAACTATAGAACTAAAGAACAGTGCGTACTTAGTACCATTTGAGATAGCTCGTCTAACGGACAGATGGCAACCCGTAGCCGAATCGTTCCACAGTGCACTGAATGACGAGCGGAGTCATCTCCGAGCCTGTGCCAACGAGAATGGATTCAAATAGGCCACCTTATACTCACCCAACGTGGACTTGTGGACTGCATTGCAACCTCGTCAAACCGACTCGGGATATAGTCGACACCTCAAGAGGCGTTGGCATCAACGTCGTGACTCGGATACTGCTGGAG
Organism: Daedaleopsis nitida; assembly: GCA_022606115.1. Taxonomy (NCBI): domain Eukaryota; kingdom Fungi; phylum Basidiomycota; class Agaricomycetes; order Polyporales; family Polyporaceae; genus Daedaleopsis; species Daedaleopsis nitida. The sequence goes on from JABYQM010000013.1 coordinate 706,572, forward strand.
CCAAGCGGGAGCATCGCTATGCTCCCTTCAGTCAATCTACGGTAATATGTTTTCCCCGGGTCGCCGATTGAATGCCGACAGCCGTTCTTGACCATGCGGTGATGCTTCAAGTTCGCCTCGTCGCATCAGCGGTTCACGCCAGAAATCTACGTAGTGAAGTGTTGTAAACCGACAGGTGAGTCATAACCTCAGCCTCATAGCAGTGTCTCTGATAGAATGCAAGGCTCTGCATGACTTCGCGTCATCGCCGACCAAGCTCAAATGAGGTTACGCACTGCATGGACGTTGACGCATCCCAAGTTCTCCAGTCTGGTCCTAACAGAATACAGCCAAGAACCAACGACACCCTGTACGCACCTGAAACACAGCATCTCAACCGAGTCTACGCTCTCGTTGGCCATTGTGACTGCCGATCCTTCAAGGTGGCCTCAAGGTTGCACTTGTACACGGTGGGTGCTTCTGTCCGAACGGCGTGATGGTGCATGGGTTCTCCGGCGCCGGTGTCAAAAGAGCTTACCAAAGATTTTGATCATGAAGAAGGCTTACGCTGGTTACCGACCCATATTCAATTCCGGAACTTTCGCACATGGTCGTACATGAAGTATTTATGGTCCACAAAAGCGGATGTCTGAGCATTGCCAAGACCTCAACCGCCGGCATGCGGCTTACTGCATCGCAGATCTGGGTGAATGCTAGTGCTCTCAAGTTGCAACAGCTTTTTGGTACGTTTGCTATCCTTCGATTGGCATCCAAATTCTATCAAGGGTTATTCGTGTAATCATCCCGTGCTTCGCAACTCTCAAGTTCCTTGTGTACTGACCAATGGCGTTCGTCTTGTTTACCGTTAGCTTCCCGCCGGAGATGAAGAATTCGCACTGCAGCACAGCACGCGTCGGCTAACCATTATGAATGGGGACGATCCCCGCCGAGTGACATCCTGCGGTGCTCCTCTGTCACCACCAATCGGTAGGTCCTTCTGTGATTTATTGCAGTGCCGGTACTTCCACGCCGGTGCTGAACGTGCCTGCGCCTGGCCAACCGACGGGCCGACTGCGAACCTCGTGCCAGCGACGTTCGACCCGACGGCTCGTTGAACTATTGTCTCGACCGCATGCTCGGTCATGGACCGCCGAGCTTGCTGGGTATAAAGAGACACTCTCGACACGGCTCCAACCCAAGTCACTCGACTACTGGCATTCACATTCACCTCGAGTGATCTCACTTCACCTTCTCCCCGCCCTCTTTGCACTTTCCAGTCTCTCTCACACTCTCACGTCCACAATGGTCGCCCTCTCGTCGCTCATCCTCCCCGTCACCCTCGCCCTCTCCGCGGCCGCCATGCCCGCGGCCGAGAAGCGTCAAGGCAGCTTCTTCGCCTGGTGCAGCGCCCTCCGCGTCACCTGCGGGTCCCAGATCCAGAACGCGGACTACAGCGACTTCTTCGCGCACGACGCCTGCCTGTTCGGCTCCACCTGCCCCGATGACACCCCCGCGCCCTCGGGCCCCAAGCGCAACGTGCAGGCGTTCATTGACGCGGTCGTGAACGACAAGGACTACGGCGCGACGGGGCCGTCCAGTGAGAACCTGCCACGCGCGACGAACGAGGTGCGTTGTGCTCGGTGTGCTGCTCCGAGAGCTGTGCAGGACTGACGCGACCCTTCACACAGCTCATCCAGTCGATCTCGACCAACGCGCACTTCATCAGCCAGCAGAACTTCATCGACGGCTTTTACCGGTGAGCCTCCCGTCACTCCATCTGTGCGAGAGCGGTTGTGCTGACCAGGCATGTGCTTAGCGCTCTCGCCAAGAGCAACGGCCCGTACCCCGACAACGCCGACCCGGTCATCGGGTATTTCAACAACATCGTTGACTGGTACGGATCCTCCTATCCCATGTTCCGCTCCGGTTGCGGCTGAGACACCCGCTTTCTAGGACTGCTTCTTGCCTCTCCGAGATCCCGCTGAACAACTTTGCGGACTACTTCACCTACAGCTCGTACGTCGTGAGCGAGGACAACTGTAACTGAACGTGCGCAGATCTGTGCGAGAGACCCCCACCCACCACAACGCATAACGCATAACGCATGGCTCGACGGTCGGTCATTTGTCCGACGGGAGCCGTACTCTCTTTTCAGTGGCATAGTTGGACTTTGGTTTGGTAATATCCTACGACTCATGATCTGTACGCGATGAGTGCGGTGCTTTGTGTGCCGTGTGATGAGCGCACATTTAATATATCGAGCTATCTAACGAACGAAGAGGGAAGTTCAACCTAGTACGTCTGTCGCAGCGAGCACGACTCCAGTCTCTAGCTACAGCGCAGAACATGGGTCAAGGCGATGACTCACCAAATCGATGTGGTCTTAACCTCAGTAGGACGCTGCATGTGGAAGAGGAAGCGGTATACTTACTACCATGACTCGGACAGCCCTGAGACTCAGGTCGAGGGGCCGTGCCGCAGCCGAGAATGGCGGCATGGTGACTTACGGCCTGGAGAGGTTGGTGAGGGTCGCGTGTCCATACGAATCCACCGTCTTCTAGACAGTGGAGGAGAATGAGAATTACTTACTTACAGAGGGAAGAGACGAACTAGTTCGGTTCGATTACTACTAGCGCCGATGGCACCGAACCGTACAGTCTTCCTCAGGCTACCAAGTACGTACATGGCATTTTCTCTTCCTCCTTCATCATGCAGTCCCTGTCAATATCGTCAAACTCGCAATTCATTATGACTGTGAGCGAGTCAAGGTTGTGGCATGATCTGATACCAAGGGCACTCAACTGTTTGCAATACAGGAGAACGAGCCTGAGGCAGAACACCTCGCAATGCCCTTGACTCGACTCCAGGGTTCGGAAATCCACAGGCATTCCGCATCACGTCACGAGCCGCCTGGAGATAGAGAGTAGCGCTACGGATGCGGAGTTACACTCCTGGATCTAGGTGCTGGTATTCAGAGGTCACGGATTTGGCACTCATTTGAATCAGGCTGCAGTAACAGTGCGCACCACGTTGCAACAGTCTTCGTTGCAGGTTGGAGTGTGAGATAGGCGATTATGGCCGAACGAAGTCGCCGGTAGTGTGGTAGTCGTACTAATCTTCCGCACACTCAGCGCCGGAGCTTCAAGATGGTCGCAGTCTTCGTGAGACTTATCCATGCTAGCGAGCCGCCTGCTCAGACTCGCATATATCTCTAACCTGGGCTCTAAGTAAGTTCTGACGTTACTCTTGGTACACATTCATTGCATGCTCAGTCAATGACATGGGTTCGACATGGTAGCACAGCTCAACTCCCGGAGTTGCGAATACCCCTCGACATCGGGAATGGAATCGTCCGATAAGGTTTGCCTATCCGACAGATTCGTAGTGCGGGCCAGTTGGAGTGACCCGCTGTCCATGCATGGATGCGTGCATTGTCGGTGTCGGGCGGGCATACTACCACATTCCGTTCACAGTGTACGACTCACTTTTGCTGATTCCGAGCATCAGTCTCCTGCCCTCATAGCCGAGTATAAGAGCTGACCTCAGATAGTCATGACCTCCAGATTCCCGTAATACTCCTTGTTCGTGCACCCCGCTCGCTTGCGACAACATGTCTTTGATCAGCGGCCTTTCCTCCGAAGCTATCATTGTTGAATATCAGAGCCTGTGAGTGGCGATCGCCAACATCCCTGTCCGAACAACGTCGCTCATGCCCGTCACTGCAGTTCTGCGAACTCCTATGGCAGAGTTGCATCGGCAGGTACGTGTCGGCTATAGTCACAGAAGTATTGATACCAATACGATTGTTAGCACTCGTACTCTACGAGTACACTCTCACACTAGACAGGGAAAGCGAATTATTCTGGGACAAAAATTCGAGAGGCGCGACGATATTGTTCGGTGTCAACCGATACCTTACCTTGATTCTGAGGATAGCCAATCTTCTCGGCTTCGTGCGGATGTCAGATAAGGTGCGACTTGATCTCTGATACTATCGCATTCACGAGGAGTCTGACTGAACAGAGTCCTTTCAGAGGTGTGCAGCACTGTGGAGCACAGTCGATCGTCCGAGTCCCTGTCTCTGAGGCTGACTATATGCGTTACACTAGATGTATCTCTGCCGTCAAGACGGCTCTTGCGCTCACCCTATTGCAGTATATCCCATGGGCCGGTATGATCTTTCCGTCAACTCCAGGGTACTAGGCTCATGCTAACAGCGTCGCCATCTAGTATTCTCGGCTCTCCGAGGGTTCGCACTCAGCCGAAGTTGGCTCCTTTCAACCATGATATTCGTTCTATACATTACGACCCCTTCGCTGAACGTTGTGAGTGCCAAGTCAAGTCACTCGAGTGTAGCTGATAGCAAACTTGCCCTCGACGGAGCAGTCCCTCTATCCAATTGGGTTCACAGGCTACGTTGACCCTATGTTCGGATGCACCGTCATAGACCCCATAAGCCTATCGCTGTCTCGAAAGTATGTCATTGGCACGCGTCATTGCTATGTCTCACACTTAACCTTCGATTTAGGTGTAGGTATACAGCTCCAGAAATTTGCATCTTTTTTTGATACCAGTCGATACAGTTGTCATCGCATGCCGCACGTGCTTCATCGTCGCCGACCTGCTCCTTCTCGTCGTCACCTGGTCCACAATATCTCGCAAAGAGATATTTCACAGTATATGCAACAGAAGCACTTGATCTTTACCAGAAGTTCTTCTCCACAATGGTACGTCATACTCAGTATCTCCTCGAGACATAGTATTGACGTCCACATATCAAGGCTCTGTTTGCTTCATGTAGGATTTTCATGCAGCTCCCTCGGTTGAAAGTGATTCTAATGCCTAACGAAGAGGGCTACTTGTCATGCATTCTCTGCACCTCGTCCTGTCGCTGTGCTCGGTAAGTGATAACTTGTCGATTCATCTCAAGCCCGAAGTCATGTCGGGTATCTCGGCCTCTAGATCCACGTTGCAATGCAAGGCCTGAGTTATGGATACGTGACAATATTCACTGAAGCGTGCGTTTCAAAGAACTGTCCACAATCAAAAGCCGACACCCATTGACGAGTACTTCAATATGCGTAACAGAATCACCTCAATCTTGGTATCCCGCTTTCTGCTCGACCTACAAGAGGCTCATCGGAAGGTCGTGGGCGGAGATCTTCAAAGCAGTTTCATCTTGAACGAAGATCCTCTTGCAGACCTAAAATCCGTGGACTTCGCGCGTAGGGCTGACTCTGCAGGCTCGTTTGGTTCTCTTGAGGGAATGCCGGACATGGAAGCTGAGGCATCCCGCGGAGATGAGCACAGCTAGTAAACGGGAGCCTCTATGCTAGAGGTTGGGAAGTACCTGAGTCTTCAAACTCCGCACGGATGGAGTGGACTTCTCCCGAACCGCGCCTTGCATTGCAACTATCAGATTAGACGTGCTCTTCTATGCAAGACCTCTGACGGGGATAATTGTATGAAACGCAGGCGATACATGGCGCGGAAGAATACATGGACAACACGTTCACAACAAGAAAGAGCTGAAGTAGGATTGAACTTCCTCTACGCCCTCGAGCGGTGCAACCATGCCGACGTATCCATCTGGCCTCACGAGTACGATCGCACCCTGATGTTCGTCGATACCATACTTGGTGTATCCGCCGCCTCCGGACCGACCGTGTACGTCGAAGTCATCGAGGAGGACCCTGTGAAAGGAGCGCGGTCCACAGTCAGCGTATCTGTCCGCCGCCCTTAGTGCGGAAACTCACTTTGACCAGTGCGGGCGGAAAAAGGTTGGGAAGTCTAGGGAAGTCGCAGTCAGTCTAGTACACTTGAGTTATACTACTAGGCAGCCAAAGCGCGTACCTAGGTGACCGGCGATGCGGTCCTCCTTTCCCGACGAGAAAGTGAGCAGGTCGAAGACCGTCCACTTCCCACCCTCGCCCCGTCCGTAGCGATTGACGAAGCTCCCGGGCTTCTCGAGGGCGACCGCGAGCTCCTGCAGGCGCGCCCGGTCCTTAGGAATGGAGATATCTCCGCCAAACACGAGGATCTTGAAGCGGGTGTCCGCGGGGAGGAGGTCCTGCATCTCCAGCGGGTGCGAGTCCGCTGCGCGGATGAATACGTGCGGGACCATGCGTTCGCCGACGGTCAGTCCCGTGGCGAGCGGCTGGTGAGCGGGGTTGACGATGAGAGAGGGCTCGTAGCGGATGCCGATTCCGCTGGTGAAACCTCCGAAAGTCTTGAAAGCACTGTTCAGAAGCTCAGCGAGGGCGTCGAGAGGGGTCGGACTAGATGGATCCCTCACCTCATGAACTGGTCATGCGTCACGCCTTCTTCGTTCTCATCCGTGCGCGGCTTGCCGTTGAAGAGCTTGGACCAGTGTTTGTCGAAGCTGATGAGGTCCTGAGCGAATTTGCGTCGCTCGGACTCATACTGCAACACAGGCATCAATACGACCGGGTCTACTAGTACCACAGCGAGAGCACACGTACCGTCTTCAGTAGAGATGGGCTCGCCCAGCCTTTCAGGACATAGGCTACTTTCCATGCTGTGACAATTATCAGGTGAGCTGGGACAACCCCGTATCTTACATCCAGAAGTTCTCCACGTACCGAGGTTGTGTGTATCGGCCATACTAGCATTCATGCCTTGCCCTGAAAAGAGGACACCGTGAGCGGCAGCTGGAGGAACCTGGCTAGCTTATGCGAGTGTTCCGCTCACCAGCCTTCGGAGAATGTGTATGGCATGCATCACCAGCGATGAACGCGCGGTCATGTACCGAGTAGCTCTTTGCGACCCTCTGTCCGACTGGATGATATATGTTCGCATCAGCTATGCTCTTGTACCATCTCGTACACGGACACTCACCGACGTAAATGGTCCACCAATCTACTTGCCCGTCCTTGATCTCAACGCTGTATGGACTCATTATCTTCTTTGCCTGCGCCAAGAGTATCTCCGGGCTGGCCCTGTTCTTGTCTGCGCGGCCTGTGGCTGGGTCGATCAGAGCAATAGTATCGCTCTGCTGGATATAGAGTCGGACGAGGTCGTTCTCACGTGGGATGATGAACACGGTTCCCGCATGAGAGTGGATGAATGCCTGATTCCTATAGTCAGGCAAGTTCATGTCGGGAACCATGTCGAGCACACCCCAGATGGAGTCTGATACAACGCTTCATAAGTGTCATGTTGAGTGTAGTTCCGCGTGCGCACCTGTCACATCACCGTCCATCTCTATACCGAGAGTCTTGCGGACCCAGGAGTGCGCTCCTTTGAGACCATGAGTCTATGCTTCTGCTGGGATCTTTTCAGGAGGTGGGTTCCTCACCATCTGAGCCGATAACGTATTTCGCATGTACTATCTCTGTACTATTGTCTCCGCGGTCAGTATGCTCGAGCACCACCTGTAGCAAGCGTGAGCTTTCAGCAACGACTTCGATGCTTACATCCCAACCTTGACCGGAAACCCCTTTGGGTCGGTCAGATCCCCAACTTCCGAGAACTCCATTGACGTGGGGACCGTCGCGCGCTCGACGTTGTAACCTTTCTCCTTCATTGACTCAACGAAGATATTCTCAATAGCCCCCTGGTGGAGTGTAACCTGCGCACTTTCAGGTCAAGATCGATGGGTAGAGAAAACGACTTACAATATGGGGATAGCGAGCGGTAGGCGCGTTCACAAGAGGAGTACGAGTCGTTAGCTGAGAATTGTTCAACTATTCGTATCCGCTCAATCGTTTGTGCGAAGCTCATACCTCGATGCCGCCGTTAGAACTAGGGTTGTAGAACGTCTGTTCGCGAAGATGATCAATATATGTTCAGCGCTGTGACGACATTTGGGTCTCCTTCATGCATACCGATTTCCAGATGTGGTGGCCCTTCTTGAGTATCTTCTCCAGTAATCCATAGCTCTAGCGCGGCATTAGAAAATCTTTGTCAGTCAGTGGACGAGCTCACCTGTAGGATCTCCAGACTGCGTGGGTGTAAACCGTCGGCTTGACCAGCAGCAACTCCGGAAGGCCTACAGATCACCTCGTGAGCCAAAGTCGTATAGGGATAGGGTGTGGACTCACCTCTTATCTACAATACGAACGTTGACTCCGGCACCTGCGAGGGCATTGGCCGCCATCACGCCCGCAGGACCGGCGCCGATGATGAGCACATCTACGTGGCTCTCTCTGACGGTCATGAGGGATTCTGTTGCTGTCGCGGTGACGGTGAGTGCAGACATGTGAGGAGATTTCAGGAGCAAGGCCTGCTGTCAGTCTTTTTATGCATCCCAGCTTCCTATAACTCTGCAAGAGGACCTACGTAACCACACCTCAAGGCAGCAAGCGCTCCGCTCATTCCTCGTCATTAGACCTCGTAATTCGACCGCCGGCATCAGTCACTGAGCGGGCGGATCTAGTGTACGCTTTGCTGCAGAGACAAGGCACTCTGCCGTTTTGTTTGTCAGCGGACAGAAAGAAGTCGAAATCGTGAGAGGACATGAGAACTTTGCGCCTAATCAGTACACCGGCGAAGATGGCCGTCTGCCGCACCCATACAACGAGCATACATTTGATGACAGGCTCGATTGACTTGAGAGCGTACATCGTAGCATGATTGCAGAGACGGAGGGATATCGTTGTTAGAAGGAGCAGCGCCGTAACGATTGCTGACGTGTACGTATGAATTAACCGGACGGTATGACTCAGTTGGCTCTTCAGTTAGTGGTAAGAGCAGCTAACAAAGAATGATTCATGACTAGATAAAGATTTGTATGCTCACATAGCCTCGGGCCTGCAGGAGAGTTCCTCCGAGTTACTTATCTCTTGTCCGAGCTACCACGAAGTTGTCGGATGATCACTAGTCCGAGTTCAAGCGTGTGCCAGTAGGCACCTCCTAGTCTACCCAGAGCTGCGTCACGCGTTCCCTAAGAGTTGTCAGATATCTGCTGACCTTTTTCTGTACAACGGCATCGAGCGATGCTGCAAAAAATGCAGAGAGGATGTGGTGGTGAGCAGAAGGACGAGTGGCCGAGCGCTAATATGTGGCTCTGCCAAGCCCAGTGACTGAGTCGATGAATGCGGTCGCCGGTACTGGTACATAGTACGTCTCATTCCTGCCAGCGCAACCATAACCATACGGTGACTCGAGGCTTGTTGATTCGGAGTACGGAGTGTATAGAGCTCTTGTTCCCCTACACCCTGAGCGATGGGCTGGCAACATCTACGATGACACCTTAATTTCTAGTAGAGGATGTACAATACGAAAGCATGCTAGATCAAGAACCTAGAAAAGTACGAGTTGATACTCGGCATCGCATCAAGAGGAGCAACCATGCCAACATATCCATCCGGTCTGACGATCACCATCGCTCCCGCATGCTCGTCGATCCCATATTTCTTGTAACCCCCTCCGCCAGAGATACCGTGGATATCAACGTCGTCGAGAAGAACTCTGTACCAATGGGTTAGATATAAGCCAGTAAGCTCGTAGACAAGACGTCCGCGAGTACTCACTTAGCCCAGTGGTGGCGGAATAACGCAGGGAAGCCTGTGTCGGAGTATAGTCGGTGAGTCGGCCGGTTCGCCAGACCGTATACTGTGTCAATGGAATAACTCACGGAAAAGGTCCACGTCATGCTGTTTCGCAGAGCTGAAACATAGAACGTCGAACACCTTCCACGAGCCGTTATCCCCTCGTCCGAATCGGCGGAGGAAGCTCTCGGGCCGTTCGAGCTCCTCCGCAATCTTCTGCAGCTGCGCCAGCTCGCTGTCGATAGAGACGTCACCGGCAAAGACCAAGATCTTGAAACGCGTATCGGCCGGAAGAAGGTCCTGGAGCTCGATCGAGCACATGTCCGCAGCCCGGACGAATAGCTGGGGAATCATGCGCTCGCCTACGATGAGCTTACTGGCGACGGCCTGGTACTGCGCAGCCACAATCATTGACGAGTTGTAACGGATTCCGACTCCACTGGTGAAGCCGCCGAATGTCGTGAACATGCTATTGTGAGAGACATCATCAGCACTCGTGTGAGCGAGAAGCGGCCCGAGGAGGCAACACTCGCCCGATAAACTCCTCGTGTGTTGCGCCATCTTGGTTCTCCTCTGCCTCTGTGCGCGGCCTCCCGGCCACTAGCTTGGACCACTTCTTGTCGAATTCAATGAGCGTCTGGGCGTACGTGCGTCGCTCAGATTCATACTATCACCCGGACAATCAGCAAATGAGGTTCTACATGTGTTCAGGCTGGCCGAACGCGACCATATGACTTCTCACCGTTCGCAATAGCGACATGTCAGCCCAGCTTCGAAGGATGTATGCGAGCTTCCATGCTGTATGGAGCGTGCCCGCGCCTTTGTCAGCACGGATGCATCTCAATTGGCGGGAAGCTTACCAAGGTTGTGGGTGTCACCCATACTCGCATTCAGTCCTTGACCTACATGAAAGGTATCAGTCAACAGCCACTTGACGTGACATAGTGGGGCAGCTGGATTCACGTACCAGCCTTCGGCGAATGCGTATGACAAGCATCTCCTGCAATGAACGCGCGGTCGGCAATGGAGTACTTGGTCGCAACCCTTTGACCGACTATGCAGATGTGAGCGTTGTGATCATGCGGACTTGAAACGACGACATACCAGTATACAGGGTCCACCAGGAGATATGTCCGTCCTTGATCGCAATCCGGTACGGGTGTATGATCTTCTGCGCCAATCGAAGCAGCTTCTCGGGGCTCGTACGGCTCTTGTCCGCTCGCCCAGTCGCCGGATCAATCAGCTCTGTCGTAGACAACTGTTGTATGTAAAGCCGGATGAGGTTATTCTCGCGCGGGATTATGATCAATCGCCCAGCTGCTGAGTTGATGAAGCACTGGCAACGGTAGTCGGGAAGGTCGGTATCCGGGACTATGTCGATAACGCCCCAGACAGAGTCTGCAGAAATGAACGCATCAGAGCAACGAACGAAGACAAGAGGCGAGTGAGTGCGCGCCTGTAGCATCGCCTTCCATGTCTATGCCGAGAGCCTTGCGAGTCCACGAGTGTGCACCTGCAAATGCGACATCAACGAGACTGTGACATGACCGTGCGGAGAAGAGCGACTAATCACCATCCGATCCAAGAACATACTTCGCATGAACAATCTCGGTGCTATTTTCGACTCGATCCAGATGATCGAGCGTCACCTGGAACATTCCTCAGTCGATGGGGAGAATAAATTGATAGCAATATCGTACCGTGGCAACATATGAGTTCGCGTGGTCCAAGGCGGCTCTCGTGTCTGACAACTTCAGGGATGTCGGGATTGTGGACCGCTCGACCTCAAGTCCCTGTTCGCTCATTGACTCGAGGAAGACGTCCTCAATGCCCCCTTGGTGAAGCATGACCTGTACAAGGTGAGTGCACATCACCCAGTAGATCGATACTATGCAGCTACGTACACCAAAATGCCAACGTGCAGTCTCCGCATTGATAGCGCCCGAGCTTGCGGTTCTCTGATGTGGTAATAATGTCAGCGATGTTTCTCCGCGCGTTCAACGTTGAGTTACAAACCACAATGCCACCGTTGTGCCCTGGGTTGTAGAAAACCTTCCAGCACAATGAGGTCCCGGTCTTCGGTGTAGAAGACCGCATTCGACTCACAGATTTAGATATCATCTCCCCTCGCTTGAATAGCTTGTCAGCCAGCCCATAACTCTGTCAAATGATACAGATCAGCACTCATTGCAGTGTGCGTCTCGTGCCGAGGCTTTTACCTGCATAATCTCGAGTGTACGCGGTTGACACCCATCAGCTTGACCTGCGGCGAGCCCCACGGGTCTGTGAGGGCAATACGTCAGTATCAAGTAGCGGATCGACTGAGCATGTAGATCTCACCTCTTGTCTACGATGCGCACACTGACACCGGCTTGCTGGAGGGCGTTCGCACACATGACACCTGCAGGTCCCGCGCCGATAATCAAAACGTCGACATAGCTCTCCTTGACCGGCGCGATAGAAGAAGCGAGCTGAGACATGGTGAGATGCGTTTCTTGTGTTTTGGTACCAGAGTGGTGAATGTACTCACTTTCACGGCGACTTTATGTACCTTTCAGATTGTGCGCACAGTGTTGAAGCTCGCGCATGAGTCAGAGGCGATCATAATTTTCAGTACGTCATCCAACGCTGAAAATGAATACGGGTGTCGAAGGCGATCCTCCGACTGGCACCAGTAGTCGTGCGCCCTAACTACATATTGACTTGGTAGTGACGCGCGAGGAACACTGTGAGAGATGTGACCAAGATGAGGAGCTGAGGCACCCCATCAGATCGCGGTTAATCAGCGACAGGTGGACGTCAACCATACACTAAGTCAACTTGCTCCCATCATGAGTGATAAACGCACACTATGAGCTATACCCGGTCGTCGGGGCCCGTGGGCTCCATACTGCTATCGCAGAGCATACGCAAGTGGAGGCAAGCTCGAGGACCCAGACCGCTGACTACCTGCTCGCTTATGTTATGCTGCAGCTGACAGTAGAGATTCAATGAGTATTTCGCGATTCGAGAAGCAAAGTATGCACGAGTACCACAGCAGATGGCCTAAGCGATTTGAATCCATGTGTATGCCGCGGCCGTCGATCTGTGGCTGGTATTCGGGCTGACAGAACGCTGACCTGGGTTCCACACGTCAGCGACATCTCAACTGCATACTCATCGGCGGAGTCATCGCGTATACATAGTTGGAACCTGAGCATTAGTACTCAGGCTCTGCGCACCCGTTGCATGCTGCATCAGCGACAAGCCACAGTTGCATGCATACCTAGTTGAGCTCAATCCTCATGCGTATGTTTTGTCGGAGGAACGTTGACGGCGTGATACTTAGTTCGGGAGTAGACGAGCGGTAGACTCGGAGTCAATGGGACGCGATGATAGTCAAAGGCAAAGATGTGCTAGACGCTCAGCGCAGCCCGCACATGTTCATTCTGTCAAGTCCGATGTTCTCGGAATCCTCATGTCTTATACCCCTTAGTTACTTACCCTCCTCCTTCTCCTCCTCCCTTCTCCTCGTCCACGACACCCGTCGGTCGCCCTCGCCCAGCTCCTGGCTCATCTTACACTTCCCGCCCATGTTCGTGATCTCGACCTCGACACCCACGATCGCCTTCTTCAGCAGCGCGACGTAGGTAGCTCTTGGGCACGTCCTCCAACCGCCACGGCACGTCGAATCACCTAGCATCACCCCCGTCTCGCTGAAGCGCCTGAGGTCCGGCAGCGCACACGAGAGGAACGCGTCCCTCTCGGGGTCGTGCGCGTCGAAAAAAACCTTCACGCGCCCGTAGACCTGCATCGCGGTGTAGTCCTGGGTCGGGACGACCTTGCCCGTGCTCGGCTTCGGGTGTCACGTAGTGGTACGCGGGGCCGTTGGAGAGGACGAGGACGTCCCGAGAGAGCGTCCGCATCCTCTGGTCGTTTGGGCCGGCATTGCTTTATGCGGGTATGGAGCTCGAAGTGGAAGTGGGAGACTCGTCGAACGAGGTGAGTTCTGCTATCATCGCCGTAGCATTGACTTGTGGGTTCGCGCGCGTCATGCGCACGCGCAACCTTCCAAGATCGCTGTCGATCGCGTCGTCCGGAAGGTCAAGGACCCATGGGAGATGGCTGGACTGGAGGGACGCTAAGGAGGGGGAGTCGATCGCGGTCGCGATGTCGTGCTCCGCCTGCACTGCGCGGAGGTACATGTTGCGCGACGCCGCGATGGGCCGTGGAAGAGCTCGCCGTGCTGTGAGGAGTTGCAAGGCTCGTCGCGACGTTGGTTTGGCGTCCTCTTCCTGACTCGGTTAGCGTTTGATCGAGGCGCTTCCTGTGATGTTATGTCGGGAGTGTGGGCGAGGCGGCGAAACATGCGATAGTCTAGGTGATAGGTTAACGCACGTAAGTCATCTATCCCCTACACACGGTAGTGATTGCCTGACTCTTGATGCAGATCCCAGTTCCTATTGTACCACTCAGTTGCGCGGTGGAGATCATGCTATGGTTCTGTGTCTCCTGATGGGATACGAAACTCAGAACCTGAGCCACCGAACAGTCGGATGAGTATCTCGCATCTCGCGCTCCTGTCCAGTGCTTCGTCTGTCTACGCAACACCATTCTGTATCAACAGGGGTTAGTATATTCTGACGCGTGTTCAACGCATTCACGTCGTGACCGGCCTCGTCGCTCAAGTCCCCCGAGACCACCTGCAATGTCTCCCATCCAACGACTCTGTCAACTTGGCACCGCGCCTGCCACGACTTTCCGGACAATCAGCTCGTCAGTGTCACTGTGAGCATGTATGTATGGCCACACGAAGATGGACCAACACACAGGCCGGTTGAAGTTGCCGCAGCAGGCCACAAGTGACAGACTCCGTGTCACTGATGACGACCCCCATTCTGATTTCTCATTCGCTCTCTGAGACCTACGTACCATTCCAAGCCGCCCCAAGTACTACTTCTTCGTGGTCACGAGTTGTGAGTGCGAAGCCTATTAGGCTAAGGAAGTCTGTAGAAATGGCCACAGTCCAGTCGTCACACGTCGGCAGTGGGCGACCTTCCCGATTCCCCATGACCACTCACACTGTGGAGAATCGTTGCGCGAAGGGAGTACGCGATCTACATATGTACTCATACACATCCGAAGGTGCCTCTACATAATTGTACAGTTAAAGTTCACAGGCTGTTACCCGATTAGAAATGATTCGTGGAGGGTACTTATGTGAGTACTCGTACCGCGGAGCCAAGATAGACGTCCGAACATAAGTACATCAGGACGAGACCCCCAACATGAACGAAGAGAAGTACGCGCTGATATCGTCCAGGCGGTCGAAGGGCGCGATCATCCCGACATAACCATCCGGCCGCACGACGATGATGACGCTTCCCTCGGGCTTGATACCGTATGCGACGAACCCGCCTCCGCCCTCGCGGCCGTGCATGTCGGTGTCGTCGAGGAGCACCCTATTCCCGCATTAGTACACGCATATATCAGACTGGCCAGCACGAGCACGGAATACTGACTTTGTCCAGTGCGTCCTCAGCGTCTTCGGGACGTCTGATCAGCGACGGAGAATAGAAAGAGTGCGTCAGCGTCCTGTCTCACAACCTTCGCCTCGGGCACAGCAGAGCCACGGCCCACCTGTATAATCGACGTCCTCCTTCTTCGCGGTGCAGACGCACAAAATGTCGAACACCTTGTGATAGTCCCCCTGGCCGTACCGGCGCAGGAAGCTGCCCGGCGCCTCGAGCTCCTCCGCGAGCGCGCGCAGACGCGCCTTGGTCTCCGCGGCCGCGAGGTCGCCCGTGAAGAAGAGCACCTTGAAGCGCGTGTCGGACGGCATGCGGTCGTGGATGTTCACCGGGCGGATGTCCGCGGCCTGCACGAAGACGTGCGGGATCATGCGCTCGCCGATCGTCAGCTTGGACGCGAGCGACTGGTGCGTGGGGTTGACGACCGTCGAGGGCTCGTAGCGGATGCCGACGCCGCTCGAGAACCCGCTGAAGGTCTGGAACGCTCTGGTGTGCGTGCGAGGGAGGGGAGGGGAGGGCACTTGAGCGGGGTGACCGGGACTGGGGACGCAGCGGATTGGACTTACTCGACGAACTCCTCGTGCGTGATGCCGTCTGGGTTCTCTTCGCTGCGCGGCTTGCTTGCCATCAGGCCGGCCCACCTCTTATCGAAGGCGATCAGGTCGCGCGCAAATTTCAGGCGTTCTGCTTCGTACTGAGGGGTATGCAGTCAGACACGAAGGCGACAGGACGCTGTTCGTAATCTCACAGTTTGCAGGAGCGACATGGGAGCCCAGCCCCGTAGGACGTAGGCAAGCTTCCACGCTGATGGGTTGTAGTCAGCCAATGTACGAGCGTATATCAGATGCGCGACATACCGAGGTTATGGGTGTCGTTCATACTCGCATTCATGCCTTGACCTATGGCAGCACGAGCCTGAGCGTGGTCCGAGAGTAGCGATCGAAGTCAACACTAACCTGATTTGGGCGAATGCGTATGGCACGCATCCCCAGCGATGAATATGCGGTCGTGCACGGAGTACTTCTGCGCCACTCGCTGTCCGACTGCAACACGAAGCATTCAGTCAGAGTTCCCGATCATCGACCGCATACCATCCAGCGACTCACTGATGTAGATCGTCCACCACTCCACAGGACCAGCCTGCTTCATGTTGAACGGCTGGAAGATCTTCTGCGCGCGCTCGATGAGCTTCTCCGGGCTCGCGCGGGACTTGTCGACCCTTCCCGTCGTCTTGTCGACATAGTCGGTGTCCTCGGGAAGCTGGATGTAGTAGCGCATCAAGTCACCTTCGCGCGGGACGTTCATGAGCACGCCGTGGTTCGAGTGCAGGAACGACCAGCAGCGGGTATCGGGAAAGTCCGTCTCGACGACCATGTCGACGACGCCGAAGAAGGAATCTGGGGGGTTCAGGCGGCGTTAGGTTGGACGATCGAAGAGAGAGCGGTGAGGTGTACATGCCGGTTTGGTCGCCATCGAGGTTGATACCGAGCGTGTTTCGTACCCAAGAGTGCGCCCCTGAGTGCGGTATGAGAAATGTAGTAGACTCAGAGATGACCATAGGAATATAATACCATCACAGCCGACGATAAACTTAGCTTTCACGACCTCAATGTCGTCTTCTTCACGGTCGAGACGCTTGAGAGTCACCTGGTGATAGATTAGCGAAACGCACAGACGGATCGCGTACATGTCGAATTACCTTGACTGGGTATGCTTGTGGGTCGTTGAGTTCCGACTCCTCTTGTGAGATCTCAATGCCAGTTGGGATGGTGGATCTCTGGACGAAGAGACCCATAGGCTCCATCGAGCCACGGAAGAGCGCCTCTATGGCTCCTTGATGTCTTGTGATCTGGAACGGGTTGGCATGTGGGTTACTCGGTGAGCAGAGAGCTTACCAAGTACGGATAACGGGCAGTTGGAGACGCAATCGAAGGTGTCCGGTCTGCTCTCTAGTGTCCGTGAGGCTTGAGCTTCATAGCATTTGGGGTGACATGACACGACCAAAACGTACCACGATGCCGCCGTCAGGACCAGGGTTATAGAATGCCTACACTCGGAGATTAGATGGGCACTGGGATCAACTGTGGATGAGTGGTCGTACGTACCGCTCTGTAGAAGTGTGCGCCTTCTCGGATGAGAGTATCCCCAAGGCCATAGCTCTGACAGGAGACACATGGTGTGAAATAGTAGGAGTTAGGACATGAACCGTACTTACCTGGAGGACTTCTATGGTTCGTGCCTGGATCCCGTCCGCCTGTCCAGCGGCGACCCCGACGGCCCTGGGTACTGTCAGCACGACCCACGATGACATGACAGCAATGTTCACACCTCTTGTCTATGATGCGGACATTGACACCTGCACGGTGCAGTGCGTTTGCGCACATGAGACCGGCGGGTCCTGCGCCGATGATGAGGACATCGACAGTGCTCTCTGTAGGCGAAGACATGGTCGGTGTCACGACGACGGCGGACGATGGCGGAGCGGAGGGGCGGAGGTGTTCTCGAATGGCCATACCCAAGACTTCATATATATGCGCCTAGGAGCGTGCTGGAAGTCGGGTCAAGACGTCACGGGTGATCGCGCTTCTAAGACATACATAGCGAACGTCCCCAGCCTCAGGGGATGAAGTCCTTCTGTTGAGAACCAGAACTGATAGCGTTAGCGAGTCTGATGATATCCTTCTAATAGGAACCAGGAATGATAGCGTTAGCGAGTCTAATCCACAAGAAAACACCGGCGCACGTGTCCGGGGCGGGATTACGAATGAGCATGACAGGGGGTTTGGGACACGATACTTACACTTGCTTACACTATTCTTGATACTTCGTAGCGGACGCTATAAGACGCTATAGGGTCATTAATCGGTGAACATTGCCGTGAAGTCGCCTTCTCGAGACATCGCTGCGGGATATCTGACACTAGATTGCGCATCTACTGGCACTAGCCACGATGTTTCAGTCTCAGGACCATGATCTACCCTGATCATGAGTCTAGAGAACATGTATGTCTCACTATGGAAGCGCATGAACGTCAAAAGTAAATAAGTACATATATATATCCAGAGGGTACATAGGGACCACGCACCTGCCATAGTAATCATAATGTGGTCGTTTGGGCTGAGTCCTGGCTGTATACGTACTCAGACAGACTCAGACTCGAGCTCCTTCCTGTACGCTGTCAGTACTTAAGTGTTGCGGCGCAACCTAAGTGGGAAAGACCGCGCGTGCCGCTTGTATGATACTGTAGGAACTGCCCTAGTGGCATCAGCAAAATGTGCGAAATCCTAGCACGGGTGGTCGCACGAGATGGCACTGGCCGGATATGATCGGGTGTGATCGGGACCTGCCATATGCGCAGCTAGTATTGGTCGTATACAGCCTTTATATGTGAGCTTGTAAGGCGAGGTAGTATATGGTCGATAGAGGTACATGGAAGCGTAGATATCATCAGATGTGCGGGCATATGGCAGTCACAGAAGGTCGATAGCGGAAGGCGGAACAACAGGCGGTTCCTATTATATAGTAGCATATAGTACTAGATAGTAAGTACTACTAGGTACTACTAGTAGTCTAAATAGAGATGATACAATTGGAGCTCACTGGCGCGCACAACATAAAACGAAGCTCTGCGGCTGTCACGGCTCGCCACTCTTTGCTTGCTTCTTACTCTGAGTCTCAGCAATCTGCCCTCCCCTCCGACTGAACAGCCCCACCACGGTCACCAACGCGTCATGCTATCTGTCCCATAAAACCTCACCCAGCGCCGGAATCTCCTTCCATCATCGTGTCTCTCCCTCCTACCTCCCAGTCCATCTCCCCAAATCACCACCTATCATAATCCGGATGCTGACCGCATTTTAGTTGTAGGTCCTTCAAGCTGGTACTGTCCATAGCGAAGGCGACGATTCGGACGAGGAAGAACATGGCGCCCTTAGGCTCGCGGATGTGCAGATGGAAGATACCGCGCCTCATCCTCTCTCATCATCTTTCGCCTCAAGCACCCCACACCCATTCGCGCACTCACTGCACTTCTCTCGAGCCCGATGTGCACTCACTGCCCCCCCCCCTGGCACGGCTACTGCGAGACGCTCGCTACTGCTCCTGCACCCCACGGCGCCCGCTCGCTCGCTACTGTTCATACCGGTGATACGCTCTCGCTCGATACCTCCCGGCGCCTCTGCTTTCGCACCCGATGTACCCTTGTTGCTAATGTTCTCGCGCCCGATGCGCCCTCGCTGCTACGCCGCTCTCATGTCCTGTAGTGTATGGCTTGTGCGCCTGTCCCGTACTAGTAGGCTCAATGCTATGTTGTATCCCGTGTAGAATGCCAATGATATCTGTACTATTATTATCAACAATATAATCACATCGTCACCGTATCGGTTTCCGAGGCTGGCAGTATACTGTACCCGACCCATCCGACCGGCTTATGCATCAAGCCTCATCATAACCACTGGCCCTCCTACCGTACCTGCCCACACCTGCCCAGTACATAGCCTGCCCCCGATCGCAACTGACCATTTCTGGCCGGGCGCCGCAGGGGCCCGACGGCACCCGTTCATACATGATCATAATCACGGGTCCATATTATCGTACGAGATGAACCTCATCACATATGACGAGGTTCATAGGTAGCGGGTGTGTACTGTAGTACGAGATACATCCGACCATATACTACCAAGCATTATCATTGTGCGTACCCTTTTGCTGATGCTGCGTGTAAGCGTCAGTTGGGTGGGCCAAATGCCATGCTTATGGAGTCCCTTAGCCCTAGTCGACCCCCGTTGCAGCAAGAGTCTTGCTGTCGGTGGAATTTCCTGTCGTAGATGAGAACTTAGCCCAGTATTGTGTGCAAAGTCAAGCTGCAGACCTTGCTAACGGCCTGGTCATTGCAACAGAGGAACGAGTTGATCGTGCGCCTATTGTACCTGGACTCCCGGCTATTCGGGCCGAGGTGCTCCGTTGAGCAAAGACCACTGTCCGAATCCATCGCACCGCATAACTTAGTAAACTCTTGACTCAACATACTCATCGCACGACGCACGCTAATCCTTCTCGTCAACAAACGGCGTCGACACCTCCTCGACTACCATCGGTCTCTTTTGGCTGGGGTAGACTCTTGCTTGCGATGAGCTCTATCGATGCTCGGATGAAGATACACGGGCGCATCTCTCCCAGGAGGGACACTAAGCTAGACGGCGCTGTTCCCGGATGTCGACATCCAACGGTCTCCACGGGAAATGGACGTGAAGAATCCCTCAGCGTTCGTCTCATGTTTGACTCCTCTCTCGCTATGACTGGACTGGAGGCGACTGAATCCGTGCTGCCTGGTCTGCGGGAGGATGGAGGATTCGATGTGGCAGCTACTCGAATTTGTCTCGTCGGCAAGCCTGAGCTGGTCTTAACCTCGTCGCAGTCTGTGGCACTTCTATGTATCACTATCCATGGGATATCCTTTCGTGAGTGTCTATCCCTTATCACCATTCTGCCATCGTACAAGGGGCCGACCTGACAACGGTGTCGTGGTCTACCGAACAATGAGTCGTTCCTCCCCACGATCGAACACTTGTTCCAGTTCCAATCCAAGACGCAGAACGCCTCTTTCCAGATCATCGAGGGGTGGGTCCTCGACTCACCTAATCACGGTCATGTTCAACGCTTCGCGCCTGCTCTCTCGACCGAACAGAATTAGTGCCCACGAATGGGCGCGGGCCGGGCAGATACTTCTGGTCTCATCCAAGGAACGAAGCTCGTAGGAGTAGGCCACGCAGCGGGTGCAGTTATCTGGTTGGTCTCAGCTTGATGTCTGTACCCCACCCAGCCCCTTGCCCATGCGTCACCTTCTAGTTCCTTGACGACATGGGGGTATGCCCTCGACCGGTTGCCCTACTCGTCCCTCATCCTCACAGAGCCCTCGATGCACCCCCGAGGTCTACGTAAGATGCACGCTCTACATCAGATGGACTCCGTGCTCACTTTGCACCCTAGACACCCCACAATTGCCAACCTGGACCGCCGTGATGGCTGCAGTCTCCCACCTCGATCCCAACTTCGACACCGTCTATGCCATCCAGGCAGTCAATGAGCCGGAGATAGACGCTACGAAAACCCCCGGCTACGGCAATTGTACGTGCCCTTCCCGTCATTTGATCCTCTGTCTACCACGCGAACACTGTTTGTAGTCCAGAAGAACTTCGTGAAGACGATCCGCGCTGTCCAGTTTGTCTTGTGCATCGATGAGCCTAGCCCTCGACCTGCACTTCGACACCGACTTCGACCTGCACCTGTCCCCGTCGGACACACCACGCTGACGGCAACCGCCTCAAACTTGCTCGATCTCGAGGTCAAGGCAGCCCTCCTCTAGTCGGTCCCGACTCTCATGGAACTCAGCGACGAGCTAGATCTCAAGCTCGACCCCCGGTCCGTCTCCGCGGAGCAGAAGGAGCCTCTTACCGCGAAGTGAGCGTTGCGACCAAGCACTGCTTGGACGGACAACGACATTGACGTCCTATACTCGCTAGCTTCATGGTCGTCAACTGGCAGAACAACAACCCCGCGAACCCAGCGGATGCTGCCAACGGCCCTCAAGACTACGACAACCACCTGTACTGCGGCTTCGGGGTAAGCACCCGTTCTCGCACTCCCAGTTCTGTCCGGCTGACCGCCCAAAGATTGCAGGGTGTCGCGCACGACAACGAACTGGCGTACCTGATTCACCTCTGCAACCTCGACCGCATTGCGAAAGACGCCGCCATGGGCAACTGCCCGCTCTTCTTCGGCGAGTGGTCGCTCACAAGGCAGTTCAACGCCACGGACGAATTCCTGAAGACATGGGCGGACGCGCAGAAGTACGTCTACGGCCAGGACAAGGGCTGGATCGTAAGTGCCGATCTACTCCATGCGCGCGACGCGGCCCTGACGTGGGGCTTTCTGTACTTAGTTCTGGAACTTCAAGGTCGAGCTCACGACCGAGCACTACTTCGAGCGCCCCCCCCGCGCTACTTGTACGTCTGCTGCGCCCTACCTGTATCACATGTAGCGCACTGGTACGCGATGGAGTATATGCATACTGACCGCGCTCGCCTTTCCACGCCTAGGTCGTACTTCGAGGGTCTCCGCCGTGGCTACCTAACTCAGGACCCCGCCGCGTATCACAATCTGGACGTGGCCAGATCTGCACCCCGCCCGCCTCCGTGACGTCGACCGTTACTGTTACCGAGCCCGGCAGCACATCTGCAACTGTGATAGTTACGACGACCGACTCTGCCCTCGACGCTCCCCGGGCCGATGTTCACCACGACCGTCGTGGCGACGACGACCGTGGTCGTTGCGCCCACTTCGACTGAGGCTGCGAGCTCCGCGACGTCGGCCGCTGCTGCGACCACTTCGACCGCGGCTGGGTCCACGTCATCTGTCACGGAGCAGCCCGTCACTTCCACCGCGAGCGAAGCCACTTCTACTGCGTCCGGAAACAACATCTCTGCCACCGCCGCAATCTCCACGCGCGCAGGCACCGCGGGCACCGCAGGGTATGAGTTATCTCTCGCTCCGAGTACACTCACCACTCATGAACGTCGAACATCCGCATCACTGGCACGCTACTTTCTGCGAGATGCACAACGACACTTACTTGCGACTATATTGACTCTACTCTCGGGACTCCACATCCACATCCACCTTCACTCGCACTCTCACGCTCATCTGATATTGCTACACTATAGTCTGCGCCTGCGGCTGTAATGCTACATGTTACTGTTGCTTCCGATCTGAGGACGGCGTGTCGGGCAAGTGAAGATGGTGTGCACACGCGATCATCACTCCGTACAAACCTCTGTGGCAGTCAGCCTCGCTCATGCGCTCATGACTCTAGATCGTGTTTGCTTTCACCTATCGGCGCGTCGTCGTGGATCGTCCACGCATGTGTTCTACGGTTCACCAATTTCGCCCGTGAAGCTTGATGCGTTTTGTTCGAGATTACACGGCGCCTCCGGATATGAGGAGCCGTGCAAATTTGGAACATCTTGAGTACCAGACTATTGGCATAAGAAGGTGTGTTTTGAGAGTGACGAAGCATTCATCTAAGTCAACACTTCTGGGCGGTCATACGAGGCGGCTTCGGCATCCTCATGACTCTCGACATTGTCCTCCAAGTCTTGATCGACGCCGCTCGAAGGCGTACTTGCACCTAGAGATGCGCCGATCGACCCGACGACTCTCTGAAAGACAAGAGACTCCGAGCCGACGGAGTCTCCTTCACTGTCCAGAGCGCACGCATCACGGTTCGCAGTCTGAAGATCGAGCAGAAAGCGAGAGACCACGATAGCGGTCAACCTGTCTTGTGGCATAAGCTTACACCAAATAGACGGAGGAGAGCACTCACGGCTCGGTGAACACGGTCACATAGTCCAAATCTATGGTATCCGGCGTGTCGATATTGTTCTGAAGAGAGGCAGTGGTTATACTATGTCAAGGCTATGCGCCTCTCGCAGCCGTTTCAAAGACGTACGAGGCAAAGGAGCAATATCAATTGAAGTATGTTAAGTGTAAGAATCGCCCTTAGTGGACCTTGAGCTGCGAGATCCGGAGAGGCAACGATAAACACGTACAGAACATAGAGCATGCCTGTGTGGGTCAACAAGAGTCAGGTTGTCGGCGCCTCGTGATCACCGTCGGATGCACTCACCCTCGCGGAAAAGTACCCTGCTAAACTGATTGTGTGCGGAGGAGGCGATAGACATTCTATCTCGTGCCGACCATGTCGCCCAGAGCAGAATGGTATCAGCTACCACTAGGGAGCCCCGAGAGACAATCGTGTCTGAAGGTATACTGCAGTGTCAGCTTGGGAACATTCAACGAACCCCACCCGAGACGTACATCTTAAGATTGGTGTCAGTCACGAAGAGCACCGCGGTTTGGACGTAGAGCACTGACAGTTGTGATCGGGTCGTGGATACCCCGTCAAGTGCCACCTGACACCCAAAGAACGGGATGTTCACTCCAGACAGGCCGTTCCCGAATTGCGCCTGATTGACTCGTTGTGTGGGCTAGTAGTCGGAATATAGAACAGCGGTGTTACTTACCATGTTGGTACCAATTGTGACAACTGAGAGCAGGAAGACTATCACGGACAGGACGAGGTTCCTGTTCAGCGCAAACGTTCGAAGCGCTGACAGCACTGCGTTGTATGGTGAGCGAGGATGAATAGCAGGAGGAGCAGCGCGACTCACATGCCCATGGGAGATATTGCCAGACGGTGAAGCCCACATATGCCTTGGTGGCGAGATCACAGCTACGCTCAAATGAGAACTATGTATTAGTCAATCATAAGCGAAGTCATCGTACCTCTGTCAATCAGATCCTTGACTCCAGGGTCTATGATCAAACATGAACGCAGTACACACCTTGTCGGACATGGGAATGTATTCCACAAGGCCATATATGGTGATTAGCAAAACTAGGTACCTGTTAGTGAAGAACAAGGCGGTGGCCCCGCTTAGTTTCCTCTTCCAAAAGAGTCCTATCTCCTGGTCCATGGTGATTGTATACTCGTAGACCCAGAGTGCTGCCCAATATTGTCAGTAATTCATCCGCAGCACTATATCCAACTGCACTCACTAGCAGCAGCGAAGACACTGCGATTGCTAATAATGCTGCTCGACCATCGCGAGCATTCGTATCATCGATACATAGTACCCAGCCATGATTGATCGAACTTACAAGCCATTTAGTTGTACCAGGAACGCAGCGATGGCAGGATCATCAGGAGTAGACATCGTAGATAGACGGGAGCGAGGACCTCTGAGCATGGCGCACGCGCTTTAAAAGGCCTGCGTCTGCAAGGTTCTGTCGCATAGCCCATCATGTGTTTCATAGGAAGCTCCAAGATTACTGATGGTCGGTGTTGTCAGAAGCGTCACTGTATCACGGTATCTGTCGGTAGTCGAAGGCGCTGCGCGCACTGGCTTTGGAACTGCTGCTAATGGCGACCTTCAAGTTGCTGTCCATTTCGTATCAAACAGTCAACAGTTAAACATCAAATCAGGATCTACTTTGGGGATAGGAGTAGCCCAAGTCAGTCAAGCTCATAGCAGCGCAGAGATACGATATCTGTACCAGCAAAGAACTTGATCCTGCCAGTGGCAGCCGCAATGACAGCGGCGGCGGAGATCGCAGTGGCTTCGAGGTGAACGATTGAGGCTATACATTCGCGCATTACTTTGAAGAGGTAGAGCTGGCAGAAAGTATCAGTCATGGTATAGAAAGAGCAGAAAGAGAGGGCTCAAGCTGAGAGCCTTCGGAGGAGAGGCGGCCTTGAGCCATTGCACGTGACCTACTAGTAGTTAAGGCGTCTAACGGTCTAACCCGCTGACTCCGCCAGGACAACTTGATAGAAAAGCTGATTCGCATCCATTGGATAATCCTCCATCTGTCATAAGTGCTCGCCATTACAACTCATCTCCGGACCTGCCAGTGGCATACTGCAATACTCATCAGATATATAGCGGTCTATTCGCGGTCACTGGTCAGGCGCAAGGCACGGGGACGCCCTCCGTTGTGAACGCAGCGATGGGGCTCTCGCGCGCCATCTCGTGCAGCCGCCCCCAGTTGATCCACCACTCCTCCGCGGCGTCGCCGGCGTCGTAGACGAAGACTTCTGCGATGTCGTCGAATTGCGCCTTCATCCGTAGCTCATCGTTCCACTCTTCTGGCGGACGGCTTACATTCCTGTCCCGCGCGTCTGCTTCTGGACCGGGAGGCAGCGTGAGCATTTTCAATTGGCGGATATCGGCGGAGGTGATCAGGTTGCAACGACGTTGACGGAGATCTTCGTATGCATGGAGGAATGTCGGTATTTGATCCGTCGTCCGTATATGTGAGAAGATGCACCCTAGCACGACGGCGTCCTCTATTGCGAGACTGGCCGTGTGCAATGTGGTGGGCTGGATCGCGAGGCCCGTAGCCCGTGAGCCGACGACCTCTAGTCTCAATTATATCGTATCATCACTCACAATTGTAGGATGAGCTGCATCGCCCAGGAGCGTCATTCGCCCTGATGCGTCGATCCAGTCGTGCATTCCGTCAGATATTGGCTGTATATAACGCGCGCAGTCTAGACGAGTTGACAGGCGGACTAGTTTCTGCGCCCTGTGGCACGGAATGTCAGTCATATCGCAGAAGTAGGAGGAAGTACACGCACAAAGAGCACAGTCCTTCAATCGAAATGTCGTCGATAGAGCACACAACATTCGAGCATCCGTTCTCCTGGGCATAGTCCATAACAGTCTTCCATACGAAGAGATCGAACGAGAACTCCTTCTTTGAGCTCTAGAATTATGTCAGTATAAAGCGAGACTACAAGTCACTGGTTCTGACCATGATATGTCCTACAAAAGGCATCGATTGAGTACAGTACCAACCTTGACAGAACGAGTGTACTGACCACAGAGTGCTTTCCGATCTCCGACGAACATGATCCACTATGGTAGCAGGTTCACGACTTGAATCATAGCGACGAACATGTTGAGAGTGTGCGACTCACATCATCTTCCACCAGCAGCATACTCAGCTGTTCGTCTCGTAACATGTCTTCAGCTGGAACAATGCCACTGAAAACTATCAGGTTGCCGGGTTGTACACACTCTTCACCCGGTGCAATGGCATCGTGCATGACACTTCTGCGCCCATCTGCACCGATTATGAGGTCCGCGGTGACGACCTCTCCACTGGTCGCGAGGGTGACGCTAGGAGCCGGCGCACTGTTCACTGCGGTAACTTCCCTATGCAGCTCCACCTGTGTCCCGGCGTCGATGGCAAGTCGATATAGGAGTTGCACTAGATCTCCGTGCTGGGTGTCCTCGATATAGTGAAGCAGGGGGAGATAGAACAGTTACAACTCACCCGCATAAACAGGAAGTCTCCACCTGTCTCCTCCATGACCGCCGGTCTCCATGGCAGGTACCCGATACGTTCGCCTGTGCGGACTACCCAGCATTGAACATCAGCAATGTCGTCAGCAGAAACGTTCGCACTGAGCGTCATACTCACGTCGGTAGAACGGAGAGCCAGCACAGCGTGTAGCAATCTTCATGAGCTCCTCCTCACCAACCCATTGACGGAGGATCTTGCTGAGGTTAGGAGGGACGCGCCGGCCTCCTCCACCGGTGTTCAAGTCGCCCTTCTCGAAGACTTTGACGCGATGGCCAGCTTTGCTGAGCATGTAGGCTACAGCAAGCCCGCCTAGCCCTGTAGCAACATCGTGAGTAGTTGCTTGTATTTGATCCTTGAATATCATCGATCAGCACTCACCGCCGCCTATCACGACAACGTCAAGAGTCAGAGGTGCAGTGCGATAGACGATAGGCATGATGCGAGAATCTTGAAGGGAGAGGAAATGACAGAAGAGATCGTCGTAGTTGACGCAATAAATCCTCTTGACCGATGGGTACTGAGAGAACGACAGCAAAACCGCACCACCGTGCGTGTCGCACACCGCCCAACCCCTGGCAGTTTCCTGTAATGAGCGCTGTGATTGAGCACCGGCTGAGCTAGGCGCAAATAGACGCGAGCATGTTCCGGCAGCGAAAAGCGTGCGGTCTGCTAACCATCGCGTGAGGTGTGATGTAGTTAACTGACTGAATATTCATGAATATTCACAGGGATACACCAATCGTTTGCTCCCTGTGATCCCCGAGCTATATGGATGGCATAATTGTCAGCGATCGTAGTAGAACCCAGAAGTGGGCGTTCACCTGCATTCATCGAATAGTTTGCTGATCTCCACAACAAAGAAAGCAAAGCATCATGCGGGGTGGGGTGTTCGCATGGGTGGCCACATAGCACACGAATACCTGAAGGTCCGACCGGCGACCGATACACGCGGATGCGCGGCCCTTGGAGAGTGTCTAGCTCGGGCGTGGCATGTTGTCAATGCGACAGCGCCCTCAGGATATGCGCGGATGGATAACGCAAGACCTACGCCCACATGAGAGTACTTGCTCTAATCGGAGCGCACAGAGACGCTGGACGCCGAGAAGTCCAAAGTTACGCGCGGATTCTCACGTGCCGACTCGTGCAGCCGTCCCCAGCTCACCCACCACTCTTCTGCCGCGTCGCCTGCGTCGTAGACGAACAGCTCCGCGATCTCCTCGAACTGCGTCTTGATGCGCCCCTCGTCCCACTCGCTCATGCCGATGCGGAGATCACGATCGCGATTGGCGGCATCGGGACCCGCGGGCAAGGCCATCGACTTGCCATGGATTACGTCGGCGATGCTGGCATATCTGCACCGACGTTGGCGGAGTTCCTCGTAGACACCGAGGAAGGTCGGGATGTACTCCATCGTTCGGAGGTGGGAGAGCAGCGAGCCTAGCACTACTGCGTCTTCTACCGCCAAACTTGCGGATTGGTTGGCCCCGGGCTATAGGGCGGGAAATGTGATGAGATCAAGCAGGCATCAACGGACGCATACGACTGACCAGTACTGGATGTGCGGCTTCTCCAAGTAGGACAATCCGTCCGGTCGAGTCGACCCACTCAGGGATGCCATCTGGTCGTTGCTCGAAGAACTGCGTTCGGATCAATTTTGTGGTCGATCGTATCAATCCGTCAATTCTGTAACGAAGAAGCAATGGGTCAGAAGCATGGGTCGGGATACCCGGGCGACATTACATTGGACAGTTGCCATCGGCACGAAGTTTGTCGATCGAGGATACTTCATCCCAACGTCCACCTGGGCTTTGCTCGATGGTGTCACCAGGCCAAGAATAGAGCATGTAACAGTACTCCTTCTTGTTGCGCTGGAGGAATCGTAAACACAGACGAATAGCATGCCAGAGAGTAGCCGCCAAACGTACCGCGGATTGCGCTGTAATGGCGAAGTGAGTCGATACACACTCGTCCAATGCATCGTCATGTACTCACCATTAACCGCTCTATACTCACCCATCCACAGTGGCCACTTGATTGAACATTCAGCATCGCAACGGCACTCGAGGTCGGGCAGGGTGTGCTCACATCCTCGTCACGCAGCAGTAGTTTTTCAAGCTCCGGATCTTTCAGCATTGCATCCCCTGGGACAGTCCCAGTATAGACCGTCAGCCCACTGCGCTGTACGCTCTCTGTGCGCGGTGCAATAACGTCGCGGACTATGCTCTTCGATCCATCCGCGCCAACCAGGAGATCGGGACGGATGATCTCGCCGTTCGCGAGGGTGATGCTAGGGCCCAGATGTTCTCCTGAACCCGGCTGTATTGACGAGGCTGTCGTGTTGAAGTCGACTCGTGCACCTGCGCCCACGGCGAGCTGGTAGAGCATCCGTAGCAGGTCTCCGTGCTTTCAAACAAAGTTTAGAGCTCGTGTATGTAGTCGCAGACAACAGTTGACATACATGCATCAGGAGGAATTCGCCGCCAGTTTCTGCGATGACTGCAGGCTTCCACGGGAGGTAGCCCACCAGCTCGCCGGTGTGCACTGGGCGCAACACGTCAGTGCGGGACTGAGGTGGCTCTGCGACACATGCTCCATGCCACTCACGGGTGTAGAACGGCGAACCGACGCATCGCGTTGCGACCCTCATGAGCTCGTCCTGCCCGACCCATTGTCGGAGGATCTTGCTCAAGTTTGGAGGGACACGTATACCGCCGCCTAGCGCATTCAGGTCATGTTTCTCTATTACTCGCACGCGGTGTCCAGACTGGCTGAGCATATAAGCAGCAGCCAGGCCGCCCACACCTGCAGCTCAAGACGATCAGCAAGACTAGTCAGGCTCCTCTACGCTAGTCGGGACCACTCACCTCCACCCACGATCAGGATATCTAGTGCAAGGGGGGCGATCCGTGTGACAACAGGCATGTCGGCGGTACTTGGTAGAGGTGTATGTGGGCCCGTGAGTATCGCAGGCGTCGTAGAAGTGGGCAACCGGAGATGTCCATACCGCGGTCGCTTACAGGAAGTCGACTCCGGACGGGTCGCACGCCTCCACCTGGGCGTCCACCTTCTTCGAAGTTCTTGTCGCGGCAGTGACGAGGCTATGATAGCAGCACAATATAGAAAGCATGCATTCATTCCTTCGCCATCTAAGCTTGCCTGCTCCTCCGGGCGGTAGAGTGTCTCGATACGAACAACTTCACATCGCTAGTGCCATGACACGATACACGAATGCAGAGCAAGGTCGTCAGTGACAAGACGCTAGATTCGGCGTAAAATCCACTCACCCACGTTCAGGGTAGTCATGAGGCCTTGAGAGTTGATCCCGATGGGAATGTAATACAATAGACTATTATCCAGCTTTACCGGCTCCAGATCGTCGATAGAGACCAACAGTCACCGGGTCCTACTTGTCTAACAAGGCAACCGGTGGCAGTCCTACGACATCCGGGGAAGAAGTTCGACACGAGCAAAAAGCTCCGAGCGGGCGACCAGCGCTATGCATCGGGGACGTACGATCCGACGCGTCCATGTCTTATGATTACCTATCGAGATTGACGTCGTCTCTTCGACCTTGCCCCTGGTGGCTCGACAATAAATATCGCAGCTGTGCCTAGATAACACAATGAGTATAACCAGCCGTCAACCTACACGTACATCGTCCACATGTACGACGTCCCGAACACCGCATGTGCCACTGGGGGCACGTCACTGCGGTCTCCCTCTGCGAAAGCTCACCCACGCCATGTCGGCACGGGTGCTGCTTCCGCGCTCCCCATTGGCACCCTTCTCGGACCACCCTTCAACGCGGGCTTCGACCCCGCACCAGCGCCGGCCCCCCTTCCGGACGCCGCCGTCCGCGCCCTCGCCCCAATTCCCACTGGCTTCGTCTTCTTCCCATCTCTTGACGAGCTCGAGCTGGAGGACGAGGTCGCCGATCGCACGCTCTTCGCACTTCCGCCAGAGCCACCCGAGGGTTGCGAAGGGCCAGACAGCTTCACGCGCTTGACGTTCTCCTTCTCGAGCGACCCGCCTGGCCGCGCCCGCGAGGCGTTCTGTACGGGCGCCGCCTGCGCGGCAGGACCGGAGGTAAGAACCTTCTCCTTCTCCTTCCCCTTCGTCTTCCCGGCGCCGATGCCTGCTCGTGGCTGCACAGAGCCTGCCTTGCGACCAGCAGGCGCGGTCGCCGCATGGGACCTGCCAGCAGGAGTCGCCTGCTTCTCGCGCAGCGGGCTGTCGTCGTCGTCCTCTGACACGCCGAGCTCCTCCGCAAGGCTGCGCGGGCGCCCCTGTGCACATGCAGGGATGTGCGACGTGTCCATCGAGTTCTCGTCGACTTCTGCGAGCGCGTCTAGCTTCGGCCCATCTGGACTTTCCGGAGAATCGGCCATCATGAGTATGCGGCTGAGCGGAGAGGGCTTCACGGGCGAGTAGGCGTGCATCATGCGCTGTGCGAAAGGTTTGGCCATGGGGAACGGGCGCACTACAGGGGTAGTCGGAACGGGAGGCCCAGGTTCATGATGTGCAGACGACGGCCCAGGCTCAGGCGTTATATCCATCATGTCGTCTTCTGAGTTTTCCTCACTCGGCGTGGGTATCTCGAGTTTCGGTAGCGGGGGTATCGGGGGGAGCGCAGTCGCAACGCCATCTCGCGCCTGTAGAGACGCAGCAGGGGAGGGTGGAGGGAGCACAAACGCACTGGAGAGGAAGACAGGAGAGGGCGGTGCGGGCGCTTCCATGCTCGTCTTGAACTCGGGCATCTGTCTTGACGGGGATGGAGGGATCCCGGAGACGGAGGATGGGATGACCTCAGTCTCGTAAGCAGGTCGGACTTTGCTCTTTGATCGTGGAGACAATGTGCCGAGTCCCGACGACCGTCGAGACACACGAGTCTTTCGCGGACTAGCCACTTTGGCCTTGAACTTGCGCGGCGATCTGCGTGGCGAGGTAGGAGGAGGCAGCATCCCAGCAGGTACTGCAGACGCAGCTGGGGCTGGTGTTGGCGGAAGCTCGGCGAGCATCATCTGGACCTCCCATGACCGCTTCTCCTCGAGTAGCTTTAGGCGTCCAGCCTATGCATTGTTAATTACGGACTAGAGCCGAGGGGAGAATAGACCATACCTCTAGTGCGGCCTTGTCTCTGCCGAGCCGAACGGCGGCCTCGGTGAACTTTCGACGTTCTTCCTCGAGCTCCTTGAATCGCTCGTCCAGTCGTCGTTGCTCTTCGTCGCGAGCGGGAGCAGTCATCAGGTCGATGCTCACATCCGCTGCTGTAATCCGTTGCTCCTCGGCGAAGCGGTCGAACAGCTCTTGAATATGCGCGGCCGAAGCAGCCGCCTGCTTCTGCGCTTGATCTGAGGAGAGTTCAGCACCTTGAGCAACACTAACCATGTATACTCACCTAGTTCCTGCCGCAGTTTGTCTATGACAGCTTGCAAACGTTCGATCTCTCTGTTATCTTGCGTTTTTGTTTCACGCGAAGACGACAGCGTTGAGTGCAAAGAGCCGCTTGTTGTTGTTGAGACTGCGTCCATTCTGCTACTGATCGTCTCTCGTAACGACGTGAAAAGAGACGTGAAGGTCTCCCCAGCTGTCTCGGTAGGAGCATTTGAGAACAGTGTACTCGACGCTATTGGTGCGGGCTAGGACAGGCTCATCAGGACAGCTGTCGTGGTAAGGACAAGAGACATACCTCCTCGACGTAATTCGTCCCTCCAGCAGTGCGCGCAGCATGCAGCACGCTCTGCAACTCGTTGGCCGCCGTGAGCAGCAGCCCACGCAGTTTCCGGTTCTGCTCGAGAAGCTCCTTCCGCGCGGTCTCGGCCTGCTCCAGAGACACGTCCAGGAAACCCTGTCCCTTCCCGCGCAACTGCACATCCGAGGCTTCGACTACGCTGAGGTTCGCGCACGTCAGTCCCGAGTGTAGGGAGCTTGTCTTGAGCTGCGAGTCGGAGAGCCTGGTCCATCGCTCGACCATGCGGTCCTTCTCTTTCTCGAGCTTCTTGATTTCTGTCTGATGCGCGGCGCGCAGGCCGTGGAGTGTTGATCGGGTGCGCTGCAGCTCCGAAGTCGTATGCTTGTGGGCATTCTCGCATGACTGTAGGGACTTTGTTGCTGCTCTGTACAGAGATCTATAGGGGGTTTTCACAAGAGACCAAGGGACTCACGTCATGCGAGTTTTGTGAAGATTCATCTCGCGTTCCGCGTTGGCAGCCTTCTCGGCTTCGGTCTTGAACATGGAAGTGAGTCGTTCGTGGTCGTAGGAGAGTGTGCGCAGCTTTGTGGTGAGTTCCTCTGTGCGAGACATGTCGTCCTTCGTCCCGTGTCAAGGACGCGTATCAGAGCAGTGTGTGTTACTTACAATCCGTTGGCTGAGCATACTCAGTATACATTTCACCACTCGATCCGCGTCCCCCTTCGCGAGACCATCTAGAGACAGTCCTCCATCGTGTACGAAGCCATGAGCAGATAGTTGTGCGTTGATGTAAGGTAGGCTAGAGGTAGAAGTACAAGAGTCTGAGGAGCCCGCTTCAGAGAAAGGAGAAGCCAGCTCAGAGAGAGATGCGTCTAAAGCACAGTGAACCAGTCTCTTCGGCGTTGCGAGGCTCATTGCAGCATAAAGTCAAGACAGCGAAGGACGGCGACGAGAGGGCAGATTGCAACCACCCACCGCGGCGACGCGCGATTCAACGAGACCGCGTCAGTCATGTGATCTTGCAGACTTTAGGGCCGGTTCAGCCTACCCTGGCGCCGGTTTTGCACCGATTTTGCACGACAACTTACAAGCTACTGACTCTATCTAGACCAGCTATCAATATTTTCTTCTCCAAAGTAGGTGTTGCTACGAGGCTATACATGATTACAGTACGTTTCCTAAGTACTGTAGGGGTCGTGTCTACGGATAGTATCTTACACCATTATACACGACGGGCAACGGTGAAATCCGTTCGAAGGGAAATACTTGAGACACTGGCGTGACACATAATGATTCTCACGACGTCGATCAGGCTACCACCCGCAAGAATACTCTACATATCCCATTGACTGCCAGAACAATGTCCCTTAATCGGAAAGTTTATGAGTATCGGCGTGAGGGTACTCGAGGGAAATTCATGAGAATCATCATATACCTTAACAAAGTCCGACCATGAAAAAGGCTGACGGCTGCCTAACCAAAGGGAATTCTAATGACGTCCTTATGGTACATTACATCCCACTGATTACAATGGACTGTCACGACGTGCAAAGCCCAATTTCATGAGCAAGGAAATGGTTGAGGAAGCTTCCCGATATCTATAGATTTCTTGTCATTTCCGCACAATTTCCGAGTATAGGAATCCCATCATTTCCTGACCAATCCACGTCTTTGTCCTGACTGGGGAAATGGGCGGGGGGAAAGTGATCGAAAAAGTTCCGTGACAGCACCGGGAAATGTTACGCATCACACCAATTTCTCCGGCAGGGATATCGGAAAGAAATCGCCCATGTCCCATCCATTTCCCGACCATGTCCATGCATTTCCCGACATGCGACAGCTTACATTCCGTGGTATAGGAAATGAGTCAGGTCAGTCCTCTGGAAAGTCGACACAGGAAATGACAAGGGAATGTTAACACTCACCAGATTTGTATCATATCCAGGACCAGGAAATGTTCGGGATAACGACCAGCAGTACCTTCTCTCACCACCCGTTGCTCGGAGGAGGAGGAGGAGGAGGAGGAGGAGGAGGAGGAGGAGGAGGAGGAGGAGGAGGAGGAGGAGGAGCACTGCAACATGCCCTAGTACGTGTGCTCTCAGGTGCGCCGTCGCGAGCTCTCAGGTGCGCCGTCGCGAGCTCTCAGGTGCGCTGTCACAAGCTCCCGGTGTACGGACTCGCACTTCATGGTGCGCCTTCTCCAACTCCTAGGTGCGCCCCAAGTGCACTGTCCCGAACTACCAGGTGCTCTAATCCTCAGGTGCGCCGCCTCCCGCTCTGACGCGTGCTGTCTTGTGCTAACCGTCTCTTTGACCTGGCTGACACAAACATCATGGCCGACGCTCGCTGCGCTACAGGGAGCGAGCGTCACGCTCCCCGCCGCGACGGTGGTCACTCCCGTGTGCGGCTGCGTCCAAGAGAGCGACAACCGCGCGCCTCGATCGCAGCTCCCGACGCGCTCTCCGCAGCTCCCAACGCGCGCCTTCTCGCTCCCGCCGCGCGCCTCGCAGCTCCCGCCGCTCCCGACTCGCTCCGATGCGCTCTCCCCAGCTCTCGTCGCGCTCATTGTCCCTCTCGACCATGCTCCCTGTCGCTCTCGCCGTGCACCTCGCAGCTCCCGCCATGCGCCTCGCCACCAGATGCGCTGTCTTGGACCATCCCTTTGACCTAACCGACATAAACGTCGATGGCCGACGCTCGGTGGTCACTCCCGTATGCGACTGCGTCCAAGAGAGCTACAACCGCGCGCCTTGCAGCTCCCGCCGTGCTCCTTGCCGCTCCCTCTGCGCTCCTTGTCGCTCCCTCCGCGCGCCTCGCCGCTCCTGCCGCGCTCTCCGGCGCTCCCGCCGTGCTCCTTGTCGCTCTCCCGCTTTTAGGCTCCGCCGCCTTGCGCGACTGGTGCTACTCGCCCGCTCAAGCCCCCTACCCGGAGTACTAGAGAGCGACGGTCGCGCTCCTTGTCGCTCCCTCCGCGCGCCTCGCTGCTCCCTCCACGCGCCTCGTTGCTCCCTCCGCGCGCCTCGCCGCTCCTGCCGCGCTCTCCGGCGCTCCCGCCGTGCTCCTTGTCGCTCTCCCGCTTTTAGGCTCCGCCGCCTTGCGTGACTGGTGCTACCCGCCCTCTCGCTCCTCGCCGCTCCCGCCGTGCACCTCGCCGCTCCCGCCGTGCACCTCGCCGCTCCCGCCACGCGCCTCGCCACTCCCGCCAAGCACCTCGCTGCTCTCCCTCACTCTCTTGCCGTGCGCGACCGGTGCCACCCGCCCTCTCGCTCCCGCCCCTCTCACCACCGCTCCCCGTCGCTTCTGTCCCTCCTACCACGCTCCTCGTCGCTCTTCCTTGCGCTCTTGCCGTACCCTCGCCACACTTCCGCATTTGGAATCCGCCGCCGTACAGGATCGGTGCTCACCCGCCTGCTCCCAAGCACTTACCGGGAGTCAGAGAGAGTGCTGGCTGCACTTCTCTTTGCTCTCCCATCCAGCTCTCGCCGTGCTGGTCTTTGGACTATGCAGATGCCAGATACACTCCTGGTCGCTCCCCCGTGTGGCATATCACGTTGACAGCAATGTGTAGTCTGAGAAAGTGTTTGCTGTCTCGCATTTGTATCATAGCAAGCTACCTGGAAACGATACGATCTAACTCTGTCAGACACCGTGTTAGCCTTTCCAATGATTCATTGAGTAGACCACTTACCCTATCAAGAGAACGCACCACCACGCATCTCTGCCTGATCTCATTGGGCTTGTACACAAAAGCCGCGAAGTGTGCAACGATATCCTCCAATGCAACGACTCGGGGGATGGCGTCAAACGTGTCATAATAGAGTTGTGTGTTTAACCCTTCAAATTGCCGGTATGGGTCGTACCTCTCGTGCTCCTGAGACAGTGGTTGGTACTCGTGGATAACCACATAAGGTTTGACCACGACCTGACGACCTTCCACACGCCTGTGATAAAAGATGCTGTCAATCCGCCCAGCACCAACTCTGTCATGACCTGCACCGTGTATCCTATACGTCACGTAAGAGTTGCGTCCACCAGCGGTGAAGCCCACACCGTTATGCACGATCCTCTTGATGAACTGTACGTGAGTAGGCAAGGTAGTGATAGAGCGAGTGATGCGAGTAGCATGTGCTGAGGCGAATTGTGTCCCATCCTCTGAGTTTACAACGGCCAGTAGGCTGTCGTATACGTCTGATGAGAGTGGGGAGGCGTCGCTTTCGTCGTATGGGCGAGGAGCGGATTGTGGAGTAGTCGAATGCAGGAACTCGAAGGAGAGGGCATCTGTCACCCGGGTGCCACGAAGTTGCTCGTTGAACGTCTTCCTGAACGACTCGAACCAACGTTGATACACAGGTTGTGTCGGCCAGTCGACGGTGTTTGTGATCCAGCGCAGCTTCACACCCATGTAGAAGTAACGCATGAACGTCATCGGGATCTCGTCTATTGACAAAGTCAATGAAGGAACAAGAGACGGTGCCTTTAAACATGGGAGCACTCACAAGCTTTGTGGTTGGTGTTGAGACGCTGGAGCATGCCATTGTAGCGTTCAAACGGGTACGACCACCAACCGTGCACGGGGCCAAACATCGCTAGACAGATGGTGAGATGGAGAGCGAGGTGGTGATTGGGCACTAGAGATACGTCGAAGAGTTCAACTATGCCCTGGAGATATGCAAGCATGTGACGGTCGTACTCGGCGGCACGCTGGGGAGACATGGACCGGCGGCTGGCGAGATCGGTAGCAATGACAAGATGTACGAAGTTCTGCAGAACAGCCTGTTCTTCGACTGTTGCGTTTGAGTGCCCCCATAGCCTAGCTAGAGTGATGACCATGTGGATCGAGCAGAGCGTTCGCCATTGATCTGCCTTGAGCTTGCCATGAGAGGCGTCACCAATGTTTGATGGGGGTTTCTCTAACCAGCTGGGCAGGACGATACTTGCAATGTCTTGTCTCAGCTGGTCCAGGATCGGTCTCTTGAAGAGGTTGTGGTTGCCCTCGCGCTCCCTTTCCACTAGCTCTGGTACATAGAACTCGCTGCTGGGTTCAGAGAGAGTGGGGGGGAGACGAAGAGTGGCCGCTACATCTTCGACATGAGCCGCCTATAGAACACGGATTGAGAACTGTGTGTGCAAATGTATGATGAGACCCACTCACCCATTCCATGAAGGCGTCAATGATGACGCGTTTGGTTGGACGGACACCCAACTTGATGATGTCGTTGAATTGGGCAACGGCAAGAAGGTAGTCCACACGGATCTTCTCCAGGATGCTATCTGTCTGCTCGCAAACGCCCCGGAGCACCTCTTCCAAGGCAGCCTGTTGCTGCTCGGGGGTGTACGGAGTGAGCTTCCTGCCCTTTGGTTTCTCAGCTGCGATGACGTCTAGGAGGAAGATCTCCATGCAGTGATGACGCAGCTCCCCGAGGAAGAGGTTGTGCATTGCGTCGATGAGTGCGAAACGGGTGGGGTCCCAGTACTCCAGGCGTAGTAGTTCGGACCAACGCACGCCTGTATCATCATGGATGAGCCCCCTCTGCCGTTCGGTCTCTGCCTCTCTCCAACGCAACACCATCTGGTATTGCTCCGCCCAATCTGGTGCTGGCGGCCACTTTTTGCGATCGAGCTCTGTGATGTTCGGGTGCTGCAGGCGGCAGAATGCACAGAAGTTGTTCGACTTGTAGTGGGCGAAGCCACTGACCTTGCGAAGTGCTGGTAGGTCGCATACGAGCGGGATCACAGCGGCGAGGACGAGTCGACCAGTAGACTGCGACGCTGTTCGCTGCAGCTGAATGCCCGTATGCCAGAGCTCGAGGAGTTCGTCAACAAGGGGCCGGAGGAAGTGTTGGAGCTGATCAGCAGTAGGCTCGTGTTTACCGGGGATGATGCCGGCAAGATAGATGTTTTCAGGACGAAAGCGTAGGTGGGGTGGTAGATTCTCGCATGCGAGGTAGATTCCACCAATGGAATGTGACTTGCCCGCTCGCTTGTTGCCATGGGGGTTGAACCAGTCGATGAACAAGCTGAAGACCAGGTGAATGGAGCCGTTCGCCTCCACCGCAAACCGAGTTTCTCCGTCAGGACCTAAGAACGCCTGAATACATGGGGATCCTAGGACGTCATAACAAGTCTGACCACCCTTCGCCGCCGACACCCATGACTTCAGGAGGAGCTTCTCGATCTCAGGTCGCATGAGTAGTTCAGCAATCCACAACTTCATGCTGCGATACGGATATGATTTGATCGGCTCATAGATGATGGGAGGGAGGCCGTCTTTCTCGGCGAGCTTCCGGTTGAGGGTTTTCTTCTTCACAAGACGTGCACCGCAAACTCCACGGTCGGTCTGCGAGTGGCTGCAGTGATGAGGGTAGGCATCTTGAGGTTTCGAAGTGTTGGGGGGGTAGATGGCGAAACAGGCTGGACAGACTGCAAACTCCGTGATGTCCACATCTAGCTCAAGCCTAGACATGACCATTCGTATGTCGAGAGGGATGGTGTTTAGTAGCCTTTGTTGATCGCTTGTGAGCACGGAAACTCCGGAAGCTGCTGTGAGCATCCCGAAGAGGAGGACTCGCATCGTCGCAAGTATGAATTCGACTTGTACGAATGCGACGGCTGACAAGGTATGGAGGAGTGTTACAGAGACGAGTGCGACGAGGATGTACATGGGCATCTTCTTCTTGTCGTAGCGGAAGACACGAGCTATGGATGCGTTAGTCGATCGCCATAGGTATGCAGTGGATGCACTCGTACCTTCGGGCACAAAAAGCGGCTCGAACCCCTCTCCAAGCGCTTCGAGAAAAAGCAGACCAGCAGAAGCCATCTCCATGCGCCAAGCATCATGAATCAGACCATCGACGCGGGATATCTCCTTCTCACAGCGTTCTATGAGCTTCCGGTGATGATTATCGGGGTTTTTCTTCCCTATGGGGGGCAGGGAGCGCAGATACGGCAGTTGTTGAAGCAGCCATGTCTTGTACGTGTGTATCTCGGCGCTATCGCTGTACGTAGTGTCGAGGTCGGAAGGAGGATCAGAGACGCTGGTGGGCTTGGACCGGAATGTGACTTTTGCCCATGGATGTACAAAGCGGGATCGACGGGTGATTGAGGAATCGAACACCCCTAGCTCGCTTATCCGCTGCTTCAATGAGGGACCCCCTATATGGAGGTAAGCTCCAATGTAGATTCTGGATACGATTTACATACCGAGTCTTCCTCTTCAGAAGAAGAAGACGAAGATCCTTCACTAGAAGAAGGAATGTTGGGAGAAGGGGAAGGTGGGGCAGATTGTGATGACAAGTCTTCTGCCGGCGTGTTAGAGCTTGAGGACGACGGGTCTCGTGCATCGGCGGTCTCGTTAGAAGCCTTGTTCGGTTGCTCTGTACGCGCTTTCAGCCAAGGGCCTATTTAGGACGGAAATGCGACCACTCACCTGTGCTGCTGGGTTCCCTATAAGCATCCTCCTGATCGCGCGGCCTAACAGCGATGGACTCCCCCTTGTTCTGCGACGGCGGAGTCTGCAGTGTTTCTAGAATGATTATGCTGTCCTCCGGACCAGGTGCGACGTTGACTGGCTGTTGAGCTCGCATGGCTAACCTCATTGCAATGCGCTTGACTTCGTGCTTTGCCTTGTGCTCTCTGATCGTCACTGCATCGCAATGTCGGCCATGACGCCAGGTTTTATCGGCTGCTTGGTAGAGCTGTGTATAACAATCTGGACAGTCGCATATGGCCATCCAGCTTAGAGGAGGATGAGGAGGTGGTGGTGGTGGTGGAGGAGATATCGATGCAGGTGAAGACTGTGGTTGGGAAGTCTTGCGTCTGTGGACACTGCACCGTCGCTTCTCTCATATTGATGACAAAGAAGCACCCGGATCAGAAACAAGCGTTGTTAATGCATTAATCAGGAAGCTACCACAACCATCTACGCAACCATCTATGACGACCATAGAGGGTCCCAGATTGGATACTCTGCCGAGGGATGGTTTCTGAAGCTTAACAGGATGCAAAGTGTACAACCCATTATGACTATGGCCCCCAATACGGACCCTAGTGACTGGAGGCGTCGGTCACCGTTCCTATAACGATCATTTATCGAGAGCGCCAGCTCGCGACCATGCGACAGTGTTTGCTTGAAGCGACATCCCAATCCTCCCTGAGACAGAGGCAAGGGCAAAGATCAGAAGGTGGTATCCCGAGGTAAAAATTATCAGTAACTCACCGTATGGTTTGTAGACTCTTCTGCGATGGTGGTGATGGG
Organism: Daedaleopsis nitida; assembly: GCA_022606115.1. Lineage (NCBI taxonomy): Eukaryota > Fungi > Basidiomycota > Agaricomycetes > Polyporales > Polyporaceae > Daedaleopsis > Daedaleopsis nitida. Next base: position 747,447 of record JABYQM010000013.1, read on the forward strand.
AGAATCCGGCTTCATGCAGCCTGCAGTCCCAGCAGTCATGGTGGGTGAGACCGAGTCCAGTCTTGGTACCTCGGGGGAGACACCAACGTCGTTAGCATGCTAAGAGTTACGGCCGTAGAGCGGCACACATCAGTCAGACATCAGTTGACCCAGAACAAAGTGTTCTGCCGTACCTCTTGCTGAACTACAGGGTTTTGCTCGGCGCCAGGACCGTCGGGCGCACTGTCTCGCGCACCGTTGGGCACACCAACGAGGCTGTCATTCATAGCCCCGTGCTCACACTCAACGCTCTCCACTCCGCAGCTCGGATCCAACCCAGCTGTTCCATCATTCTTCAGCAACTTGACTGAATGCACATCGTAAACTGCACTCACCATCGGTTCGGGACAGAGTGTCTCGTGCGGCCTTGAATAGCACCTCAATGGTCTTGAGGCGCTTCGTGATGTCGTCGTCTATTCTTGGGTTATGAACTTCAGGGTTCTGCAGCTATGTAAGTGACAGGAAGATGGGGAGCATGCTGAGTGTCGACTACCTGCATCTTCGCAGAAGTAAGCAGCAGTGCATTGCTGAACAGCGCTAGTGCGTCCTTGCGCAATCGGCCCAATTGTTTCAGCACCGGGAAGTAGGGATCCCTAAACGCAGGCAAAGCAGTCAACTGGTTGCGTCTGCCGCTGTATAGCCGCGAAGCAGGTGAGGACTTACTGGGTTCTGGTATTTGAGCTGTCACCAGGCGAGGCTGGCGTTGAGACTCCAGGCGACCCAACTGTCCTGGCACCGGTGCTTCCTAGTAACGTTGCATTGGTACTTTGGTGGTCAAGATGGCCTTGGGCGGGAAATATTGGAGAGTACAGAGGGTCGAATAGCTGTGAAGCACCGAGTGGCTCGAAGTCGAACGTCATTGCGGCAGACTCCTCTGATAATTCTGCCAGAGACTCACCGTTGAGCATGTGCTGATAGTTCGTTCGTCTAGTCTGAGTTCCAGAGATCATCTTCCAGGGATATGGATGTGAAGATGCGTGTGGACAGTGAAATGCAAGTGTGGCTGGTGGCGACATAATCTCGCTTGAGCCTCGTCATGGCGGTCAAAGAGGTTTGTTCTAAACAGCAACACGCGCCTACACGCGCCCGTACGGTCCACGGGCGGCAATTTGGCGAAGTCGATAGCGTCACAAATCCATGCAACTTGGGAATATGTCGCCGAAATAGATACAGAGAACAGTGGGAACTAGTGTAAGCATGTATTTTGATTTCTACAGATAACGCTTGCGACAAAGGTATGAGATACACTAATTGCAATCGCAAGTCCAACTTCAGCCTCTAGAACAATGCATCCTCTTCAGGATCAACTTGCAGCACGATATTGCTCCATCTCCCACTTGCTGATGACCAGTGAGTGATAACGCCCTCATTGACGGTCGTCGAGGAGTACCATATCCGGACATAGGACAGGGATGGGTGAGGTCGCGCGCGCACCTGTCTCCTTCCACCGCCACGTACTCCATTCACCCAAGCCTTCACAACGGCAAGCTCCTGCTTCTGATCGCCTGCTACACGGACAACGGAGGAAGCCGTACGCAGGGCTATTGTCTCGAGATAACGAAGGGCGCAGAGGCTGCGGTGCCAGTGGACCCTATCGTTTCAAGGGCGAGGAGTTGTAGTGTTGCGCTGCTAGCGAAACAATGTTATGAGCCATGCCAAGACAGCTGCTGCCTCGTTACTCACCGAACGCCGAGTGTGTTCAATGAGTTTCAATGATTGCAGTCTTGGTGCGGCCGTCACTATGCAATCAAGGATGTCGAACTCGTGTGGGAAGAAGTCGATGACCAAGTGTAGCAGTGAAGTGAGCGGGGTCCTCAACAGCCGGAAGACGAGGCATGCGTTGAGGGTACGCCGGTCCGTCTGAGCTGTTAGCCGGAGGAGCTCAGGATGAGCGATTGAGCCTCCTACACAACCGACAGGACACTCGACTTCAAGAACTTGAGCGAGAGCCTCGTTGGCGAGGGGACATGTGTTCTCTCCTTCGTCGCCACAGGACCCAAGGGAGACGGACCTTAGGGTGGGATGAGTGGCGAGGAAACCGACCAGCGCCTTGTGAGGAAGGTTGGTTTTGAAGAACGCCAGGGCATGGAAGGTGATTCCATGGAGAAGGTCAGTTGGAGCAGTTTCATGAAGCACGACGATGAGGTCGGTGAGGTTGGCGACCTTGACCAGGCAACGCCGTAGGTTGTTGAAAGACAGAACACCGGTGACCTGGACCACAAGGTCAGAAACCAAGGATGCTGTGCGGGGGTCCTGTTGCGATCTGGTCAAGAAGGTGGCCAGGCTATTCTGCGACCGAATGCGGCGGGTGCTCTGCGGTGCAAGGAGGTTCAGTATCAGTCAACAAGCGTTGATCGTCACCGTACTAGGTTACTCACACGGATGCGAAAGCTAGAGTAGCCCCTTCGTATCGGAGGCATTAAGATAAGTTGGTTGATGGACGATGGTAAGATGGTGGATGTAGATGTGTTCGAGGGGACGGCACTGAGCAACAAGGAGGAGTGGCCGCATCCGCTTCAAATACCTCTACAGTGCTGTCAAAGCCCGGAGTTCAAGGAAAGATTTACAAAGACTGTTACCTTTGTTGCAAAGGAGATGGCGTGGCAAGACACATATGCAGCCGTCACCACAGAAGGCATCTGTCTCTGTATGTGATTCTATGGTTGGAGGGGAGCGTGCCAGCGACAAGAGGAAGTAGATCAGATACAAGTGACTGGGCGGGACGACTCAACGAAGCGCCCATGAGAGCTCCCTTAGAGCGCCAGGGAGCGCCAGGGAGCGCCGCGGAGGAGCAAGGCGCCTACTGCGGTGAGTCCTCGCCTGTGCTACAGGCAGCTCGGACAGCGCTGATTCAGTGTGCGCGAAACCGCAGCGGACGGACTCGGCTACAAGCTACGAGACTCCGAGACCGACGCTAGATTTCCTCGCCAGTAGTGTTCAAGGGACACGTCACTTCTCCCGCCGACGTGTGCGCCTACTGAGCCCTAGCTTAATCCTGACTCTTGTCGAGCTTGGCCTAGATCGCGCGGCTCCCGGTTGTAACTAGATGTGCGCTCAGCCCCAAAACATTCGCCCTCTTCACTGCGACAACTGCAACCAAGAACCTAAGTCTCTAATTATTGACAAACGGGCCGTTCAAGGCGTAAGCTATGGCAAGTGCGAAAACACTGGCCCATATAAACTTCGTGAGAAGCTACATGCACCATTCGTTGAGCAAGCACATCGACAAACAGTGAGGTTTAGACACTCACGCCTGTATTCGCCGGGTGCCGAGAGTCAGTCTTTGCTTCGACTGTCACGTTCACTTCTTCAAAACTATCCGGGTCTTTGTCGATGTCGAAACCTTGCGCGCCTGGTGCAACAAGCTCTGCAGCCTCCCAGATGACGCAGGAAGACATGCCTTCTTCGATGGTGATTCCGGTGGCAATCCAGTAGCAATGGGAGCCATCCTCTTTGCCGACTATATCGTAGGCCTACCGGATTATTTCTGAGCATATGTAATGAAGAACATGTGGGGCAACTTACGTCTACGGCAAGGACTGTGCAAGGCTCTGCAGTGAAAGATCAGTGAGTGCCAGGACGTGTATTCAGGCCGCTCACTGCTCAGAGCCAGGTTATGCATCTTGCCAAAGTTGACATGCCACAAGCAGACCTTTCCGACCATGCTACCGCCTACAAGAGCACGGCCGCCGTGGATGAATAAGACGGGAATGGGACCTGCTGACTTCAAAGAGCTCGGCTCATCGTATTCAAAGGAAGCTATTGGCTTCTCCGACTGAACTTTGTAGACGTCGAAGCCCTTGAAGACGTTGGAGACCGCAAGGTACGCTCCGTTTGGCGAAAGGGATGCACTCGCACTACATCGTTTGAGATAAGCATGGAGGTGCCATGGGATGAGATCGCAGTCATTATATACGTACATCATGCCCGGGATAGGGAACGTTCTCGTGATGTCTCCTGTCACGGCGTCGAAGAACCTGAGGAGATACGAAGTGGTAACGTGAGTGTGGCTGGTTACACTGGCTGTTCTGGTGCTTACTGTACTCCATGATACATATACGTTGCCATAAGAAGGCGATGAGCCCCAGGGATCGTGGCTGCAGTCCAATGTAGACTCGTCACAAGAACCTCCATATCCTTGTTGTGGGAGCTCTTCGGAGGCTCAGGAAGATCTTGAATGAGTGTAAAATGCCGTGCTACACCGACGTCGCTCACCGTCATTCTAAAGAGGGCAGACAACTCGAAGGGACATACTGTTCACGTTCCAGCGCCAAATCTTGATTTCTTTGTGTGCGCCGGTAGCCACTCGGTCGCCGTCAATCGCGATGCATTCCACTGGATGCTGGTGGGCCCAGAACCCAGAGACATGTATAGCGTCCTAACCCGAGGCTGTGTGTAGTAGTATTCACTCGATACAAAGCAGAAACTCACCTTTGTGACGCGGCATACCGCAACATTGCCATCCTTCAATCCGCATATAATTGAATCCTCCTGTTCCGGCACCCACACGACACGAAGCACGGCGCTATCCCCAGCCCAGGCATAGAGCAAGTCCCCATTCTCCATATCCCACCAGCATACCTTACCATCTAGTCCAGCTGTGGCAACGAAACTACCATGGGGACTGAAAGCCACGGAGGAGATGCCTTTGCTGTGTTCGTTCGAGAGACTGAATAGTTTCTGGTACTTTCTGGGCATTCTGTATGGCTCGTATTCGTAGAGAGAATAATGAGAGGAGGGAGACGAGAGATGGAGCTCCAGCGGTGCGTTGAACTTGCAGAAGGAGAAGTTGGCAGTGAAGTCGACGCGCCACCCAGCCGCAGGCAAGGTTGGACATGCATGTTCACGTGTTCACGGCCCGGACTCCGGAGGAGAACAAAGGAGTGATCCGAGCCGGAAGGTTTTAGTAAGGAGATCGTCGCTCTCAGTGGCAGTGTCCGAAGCTTAAACACGTCGATCAGTTCCTACGGTCCGTAGTGAATCCACAGCCGACTTGCAGGACACGGGGAAGCGCATACGAATTGTTAATGTGAAACATACATCCATCTTGGCTACCTATATCTACGCCTCTTGTTGCTCCGAAGTGTCAAGAAGGTATTGGCCTGCATTTCCCGCCGCAGGGGTGTGATAGCCTGCGACACCGTAGTAACGAGACCCTCGAAACGTGCGCGCTCTTCTTCATCCAAATGTTTCAGTATCCCCCGGGAGCTCCAGCGATCCGGATGGAACCGTCGTTGAGTGTCAGATATCAAAGTCTTCAGCTGCTCGTAGGTGATCCCTTTCACGTGGATGCCGGCCTCAAAGAAGCCTTCGATCTCAGGCCAACAAATCAGCTCATCTTGGAGCGCGAAAGGATGCTCCAAAACTGGCCACGGAACGAGGTCGAATACAACGCGATTGTCGCTGTCGAAGGTGTCGTTGTCGAAGAGCTTGCACAGCTCCATGTGTCGTTCGAAAGCAAGAGCGCTCGTCCAACGTGAAGGGCGCACTTTTGACCACTTCTCTTGAAAGAGACGATAGTGTTCTTCCTGCTCTTGTCGACGTCTGGCCTTCTCAGCCGCCTCACGACGACGGGCTTCTTCCGCTGCCTCGTGCTGACGAGCTTGCTCCTCCTCCTCCCTCCGGCGCGCCCGTTCTGCCTTTTTCCTCCGCCGCCTGGCTTCTTCCTCCTCAAGACGGCGGGCTTGCTCCAGTTCCTGCTGGTGACGGGCCTGTTCCTCCTGCTGACGGCGGCGGGCCTGCTCTTCTTCCGCTTCAGCCTCTCCAAACCTGAACATAGGAACGAAGGGAGCGTCCGCAGGTGTGTTGAGTGCAGTTGGTTCGCTAGCGGTTGACGTCTCATGAGTGAGGATGTCCTCCCACACCTTTGCTTGACGGTGTTTGCAGTCCTCACGATGCATGGAGTTGTAGTGATCCACGCGCTGACTATAGCGACCGGGACCGCTGGGCCTCTCAGCATGAATGGGGTCGGATTCCCTACGCTGGCGCTTGGAGCTTTGCCGGGGATCTGCCGATGACACCTGTTCAGCTGGATCGTCGTGAGAGGGTCCTAATGGCTCATAGTTAGCAGGATGGCATCACGACAGTGGAGTCCATGCAGAGTGCTACTAACCTTTCCGCTTCTCAGGTCCTGGCGTGCATTCGGTGGCATCTTGCATGGAGTAGTCAAGTGAGTGTTGAGGCGCTCCGGCCTCCTCCCGAGCACGCGCCTTCCGGATCGTATGCTCTCGACGTCGTTCCTGACGTTGTTCCTCCTCGCGGGCTTGCGCTTCCCGAGCTTGCGCCTCCCGGATCGCCTGCTCCCGATGTCGCTCCTCCTCCTCGCGTGCTTGCTCCTCCTGGATCGCCTGTTCACGGGCTTGCGCCTCCCGGATCGCCTGCTCCCGACGTCGCTCCTCCTCCTCCCGAGCTTCCGCCTCCCGTGTCGCCTGCTCCAGGCGTCGCTCCTCCTCCTCCCGAGCTTCCGCCTCCCGCGTCGCCTGCTCCAGACGTCGCTCCTCCTCCTCCCGAGCTTGTGCCTCCCGGACCGCCTGCTCCCGGCGTCGCCCCTCCTCCTCGCGGGCTTGCTGCTCCCGGATCGCCTGTTCGCGACGTCGCTCCTCCTCCTCCCGAGCTTGTGCCTCCCGGGTCGCCTGCTCCCGGCGTCGCTCCTCCTCCTCGCGGGCTTGCGCCTCCCGCGTCGCCTGCTCCTGACGTCGCTCCTCCTCCTCTCGAGCTTGCGCTTCCAGAGCTTGCGCCTCCCGGATTGCTTGCTCGCGACGCTGCTCCCTCCCTTCCTGCTGGGATTGATGCTCGCTGGTTTGTAGAACCTGTTCCGAAGCAGCCGGTCTTGTGGCACTTGTCGCAGGCTCGAACTCCTCGAGGGGTGCATTCGACTGTGCAGACGCAAAACGACTTCTCTTGGGTGTGCGTGAGTCGGAGTCGTTGACTGAAGCTGTGCGTTTGTGATTATGGGAGCCATCTTCTGGGTCTCTGTGAGTAACGACCGGGTTATGTGGAGCTGGAGGGATGTAGCATCGATACACTGGGTCCAGCTTGTAGATGTCCCACTGATCTTCTGACAGTATAACGCGCTGCCTAGGCCCAGGGTAAGTAGCCATAGGCAAAATGGATAGATATCATTACTCACCCACAGACGAGCACCAACCTGGGCCATGTGCCTTCGTCAGACACCCCAGGCGCAAGTTCTGCACATGGAACGAAACACCAGCGCCTACCACGAAGGGTGGGGACAGTTTCTACAACTATCCGTTTGCGACTCGATGTAGAGGTAGAGGCTGGCTCGACAGGAGTTTCGTCATGTTGGGTGGCGGTCAGAGGATCGAAAGTCGCGAACGTGAGGGATGAGTTGTTGTGTCGAAGTATGCGTGCTTTCTGAGATGGATCTAAGAGCCCGGGAACAGCTCCCTGTAGAATGCGCAGAGCCATAGGTTTGCCCGTGGATGCAGATGCCATGCTAGTTCAAGACGCCAGTGAGATGAGAGAACGATGGAGAAGTATGTCATTTTCAGCGAAGAGGTGGCTACAAAGCAGCTTTCAGCAAGGTTACTACTTCAAGAGTCGGAGACGCTCAAAAGTCAACGCCCGCATGCAACCGATAGAGCGCTTCTATGTATGTCCTCTACTATGTCGACTCTACGTTCACTCGATCTTCGCTCAACCATTGAACAAACACCTTGTGCGCACTTTACACCTACCCCATATCACTGGAACCCCTTGTCATGCCGATTCCGGGGAGGAAGTAAGTGGAGGAGGATCGCCGCTTGGAAGATCACGGTGAGTACCAACACTCGATCTCTCATCATCACTCACGGGCTTTGCAGTTGCGTGGCGCTTTGATGAACGCAGTGGTGGATTGAAACTTGGACGAGCATGTCAGCAATCAGAGTCATCCGGGCAGGCTATACGGCAGAAGCGACCTACGTCGTTGATTGAAAGTGGGTAAGTCTCGAGCCTGAGCTGCCGACACTTCCGGATCACTTGGTATGAGGCTGCTTCGGGGCGTGCTGCCAGCAGCAGTGCACCCCGAAGGCGTGTTCCATCCACGAAGTCAACGTTCTCGTTCCCCACACCCATCAATAATCATTAGCCTGCAAGAGCGCGTCGCCTCCCCTTGCCGCACAACACGGCCTTGATAACAATAGCACCACCGTGTAGAAGTTCGCACGTCTTTGACGACAGCCCACAGAGCACTTACACGTCATTATGTCAGAATCTCCTTTGTCCCTTTTCTGCCGCGACACGTCCTGAGGCGATCAGGCGTCTTTCTCCACCTTCTCCTCCACCCACACACCTGCGCCACTGCAGCGCCATGGCAGCATTCAGGTATGGTCACCGTCCTGTCTTAGACTTCGGCTCGTGATCTCACGTACTTAGTAGCCAAGCCCTCGTATTGTTCTCCGAACCCAACGTGAAGTTCAACTGGATTGAATCTGGAAAACGCAGCGGCGAACACGTCCGTGGTGTGCGCCTCGTATTCGCACAGTGTTCGGAAGCCGAATGTGCGTCTGGTGGCTTTCACGATGCGAGCCTCGCTAACAACATTACAGACTTTCTTGCGGTCTGTAACGAGAACGCCATGCCGCCTTCCTTTGCCCAGCCGGTCAAGCTTCCAGATCAACGGCTGCACATCACCTCCGACGAGGTACGGGTCACTCGTGATGTAGTCCGCGTAACAGCGCCCACAAGACACTAACATGATTCACGCAGACCCACCGAGAGTTCAAGTTCCGCGACGTGACGGACGGTGGCGAAGGCTACTTCAGTTTTGAGTTCTTGGACGACCTGGTGTACTGGAAGTTCTCTCGACTCATCAGCCAGATGAAAGAGGTCGAAAGTCTCCGTCAGCACACTGCTGCTGTGCTCATGCAGGACGTCGTCAACCAAATCCTTCACGGCGCTGAACAAAGCCGCAACAACAACAGTGAAGGCGTCGGAGAGGGCGGCTCGGAGCACGGTGTTGAGCATGGTGAAGATCACGGCATGCGCATTGCAGGCCATGGCGAGAACGACGAAGGGATTGGCGAGGAGCTCGGGGGCCCCGAAGATGGTGGGGAGCGCGGCCAAGACCGCGGTGAAGGAGACCACAATGGGGGTGCCAGCGGGGCTGAGACCGACGTCCGTGAATAGAGCACTGGCGAGAGTAGCAACTGCCATTAACTTGTTTTCTCTTCTCTATGCGAATTTGTGAGTTGTTCCGACGTCTGCAATCAGCTGTGGGCGCTGCCATGAGAAACGTTTGGAAGTTCTGAACCTGTACTAGCTACGACACAGATCGGATCGGTACGCGCATGCTTAGGGAGCAGAAGAGTGAGATGGGAGACGGAGGATGGAGCGCGGAGCACTGGGAAGCGGGCCGGAGCGGCGAACGGATAATAGGCGCTTTCAGAGCGCTGCTCAAAAGCTCTGACACCACGATCTCGAAGCGACCGTGACTTTCCTCCGCACGTCTCTCCACCCAGTCTCCACCTCTCTCTGCCAGCGGCTAATTGATGCCGGTCTCCGAAGTTGAACACGGGTACGTCGGTTACAATGTGCTAGGTCTGACCGGGAGCTGACTTCTTTTGACAAAGCTCACTGCGGTAGGCGCACCGAGGGAAGAGGTGGCAAAGCTCGCTGTTTGAACGCTCATGTCCGCGGATGCGCTGATCGTTCTTACCACTGCGCTGGATCCCTGACGTGTTTTGACAACGACGAGCGCAGTGTAAGCCATGCCCGCCTTTGCATGCCGTCCTCGGCAGGGTGCCAAAGACTTACTGATCAACGCGAACGTGAACAAGACCTTCTGAAGGCAAAGCATGGTGCGGTGCATGCCCAATTCCATCACCGCAACGTGGGCGGCTGTCTGGTTCGCCAACAACGGACAATCTCTGTTTATAGTGACGAAGGGACGTGGACAGGGCGGCCGCCAGTTTGATGCGTCGTACAAAAGGCTGCCAAGGCCAAAGGCTCTACTTGGGAGGCATCCGTCGCCCTCCCCCGCCCTCCCGACCCGAGGTACCGGTGCCCAGAACATACCCGCTCCCACCATCGTGGACCCTTGATCTGGCGTAGTGCTCCTCGCGCAGCCGCTTCCGCTCGCGCGCAAGCTCGACGTCCTCTTCGCCGCCGCCACCGCAACTGTGGCTGACGACCGCCGGCACCTGCAATCACGCGCCGTACACCCGTCCCAGCACCTCCACCCTTCCTCGCGCCGCCACTCGCCCTCGCCAGGTCGCGGCGAGCACCCGCCGACCACGTTTGTCGCGCATCACCTACGCCCACGCGCCTCTTACTCCATCCACATCGCGGCGCTTCTAAGGTTATACTTCCGTTCCCACCGAATTGAAATTCGCCTAGTGGACCCTTCCGGCAACCACGCATTTTGTAACTAATGCCTCCACGACCTCGATGGTGAACAAGCGCACTCCCGGCCTCACTCGGGTGTGCTCTTTGCAGCGCAGCGCTCTCTCTCGTACGTTGTCTCCCAAATTGTGCAGAATGTGTGTCTAGTAGTCTCCAACTCATCACCTCAGCGCCGCCCTTTGCGGAGATTTTCGACTCCAGTCCCCCACCCTGAACGCCGTACGATGACGCTGTCACGCGGGGGTAGAAACCTGAGGCGCATCCGCACGCGCACGCGCAGAGGGCGACGGTGGGTGATGTTGTACCACGCCAAGTGCTTCTCCAAGGACGTTGGCACGAGCGTGGACGAGGTCAGCGATGTTCTGCCCGCCGTCGCTTTCCAGTGTGCGTGACGTCGGCAACCTGAAACCTGACATCGTTGACCGCACCACAGGCCGGGCGCGTAGACGCACCATCCTGGGCCCCAAGCGGAACGTCGTCTCCACTGAGCGTGATGACCTGGTCTCACAGACGAAGACAAACTACACTGCTGACCCTGTAGTTCTCGTTGGCGCCTCATCTCGCGGCTCTCGCACGTCGTCTCTGCGGACTCATGAACGTGAGCAACATGGCCCACTTTACGCTCCGCGATTGTGCTCAAACCGGTCGAGGTCGAGTGTGCCAAGAGAGGCGAGCTTCCTCCTCAGCCTCGACGACCTTACCGCTACTGCCGAGGACATCAGCCGCCAGCTCGTCACCAGCGGACGCCGTCTGACACCCAAATAAATCAAGTCCACTGTCAACGTGGTCTCTGTTGAGACGTTAAGAGGGTGGCGCCAAAGTGCCCTTGGGGCAAGGACGTAGGTGTGTATCTGTACGTCATTTATCAGCTCATGCAGAGGGGCCGAGCTATTGCGACATTGTTCTTCCAGTTCGCCGTCCGCCGCTACTCGCCCCATCGACAGTGTGGAGACGGTCTTGTCGGCTATAACCGCATCCGCGCAAACGCGTCTATAAGCTACTAGAGGGATGCTTTCAGGATGCCCATCGTGGCTATGTAACTTGGTCGTTATGTGCGACCGGTTCCGCTCGGAACTATGTTCGGGCGTCACAAAGTACTTGCTGTGGCCTATAATGTTGCGCGCAGACAGCCTGGACGAAGGTGTGAAGAGAGGGCAAGAACGTATCTCTGTATTGCACCACGGACTCTCGAAGAGGACTCACGCCTTCAAATCGACTGGACCGTTCCCATTATCCGCTTCCGTCCCGAGCGGGCTGTGCAACCGGGGGCATTCAGTGTGACCTGAGCTACTGCGGCTACACCCACTGCGCAGAGGGGCTGTCATGCACAGGGACTTCGTCCGTTGCAGGCGTCTCACCCACGAGGGGAGATTAAACTCCGCGTCCTCCAACGATGGCCTTGGCGTCCGCGCAGAGGGGCTGTCATGCACGATGGACGGCACATCGAAGGAGTGGACAGATCTCACTCGGGAGGGTGAGATGGACTCTGACTCTCTGGACGAGGTTATATAGACCCGGGATCGAGCTAATTATAAGGCTACGCGTCGCGACGCGTCGCGCACGTGACTGAACTTTATTTTGTTGATCCGCTACCGCCGCGTCACTCGTCATCAGTGGTCACTCCCCTGCGCTCCCTGTCGCTCCCGCCGCGCTCCTCGTTGCCCCTCCCATCGCGCACTTGCTGTGCTCTCACCGTACTCCAGCCTTTGGACTACACCCTACTACACCGCTGGGTGCGACCGATCTCACCCGCCCTCTCCTAAGCGCTTACTGGGAGTTCGTGAGGGCGACGGCCACGCTCCCGGTCGCTCCCGCTGTGCGCCTCGTCGCTCTCCTATTGCGCTCTCGCCGTGCTCATCTCAGGACCGAGCAGCGTTCCCCTACCTCCCTCTACAGCTGGTTTGGGATGAACAATGCGGCGACGTTGGAAGCCGGAGCAGGTGTTGAGGCGGTTCACAAGCGTGAGCCTGAGAAGGAGTTTTCGGTCGGCTGGGAGGTGCGTCCGTGCATCCCTATGTTATCTGCGTCGTCTATATCTCACTCTCGCCCTTGAGGCTCCAGCAGCGCGTGCGTGTACTTGTAAGTGCCCGGGCATTGCAACACGCACAGGACCGCACAGAAGAGGTACCACGCACGCCGAATGAACGCCGCACGACCGCGACGCCGGCCCACCTGCTGCTCGTAATTCTCATCCCAGTGCAGATCCGCGCATGCCCTCGTCTACGTCGCCAGCGGCGGAGTCTTCCTGCATCGTCCCGTCCCTGCGTCCCGCTGCACAAGCTCTCCCAGGTTTCTCATGCTTGGCGAGCTCTCCCACCACGACGACTATTCTCGGAAGACAAGAGGTCTTTTGGCCTCCCAAAGACCAAGCTTATAACTCACAAATCCCAAGCGCATTTGCTAGAAACGCATTCACGTCGGCACAAGTTGTTTGGCGTCAGCGTGAGTACAAAGGAATGTAACAAAGGTCTTTGCAGGTTTGACTTACATATTTCAGAGGCTGTCACTTCTTACTCTTCAACCACCTCCTCAACATGGCGCTCGCCACCATCGCTGCCCTCGTCGCACTCGCACTTGTGCTTCCACCGCACGTGCTGGCAGCCCGCGAAGAACTTGACGTATGGCGTTGGAATCGACGTGTTGCCGCCGCACGCCGTGAACACGCCGCACGCGCCGCTGATACCGTCCGTCGTTTGGAAGCTGGACGTCTCGCTCTCGACATCCTAGCAAGTGGCATTCGCACCGCCAACGCTGCCCGCGAAGGTACCGGGCAAGACGTCACGAGCGCTGGAATTGCTACAGCCCGCCGCGATCAGCAGGTCACGCTTGAAAGGTGCATGCTAGGCTCTGTTCGTTCTTTGAGACCATACTGACAAGTTACCTAGTTTTGAGGCCGCGCTCTCCGGTCGCGATGAGAGACTGCACACATACCCTCCCAGCACTCCTCCTCCGCCGTACCAGCGTCCAGTCAGAGAGTGGGTGCCGATGCCTTCCGCCGAACACCCATCTACCAACTGGACATCTGGCGCCGGCTCAAGGGGCATGAGTTCAAGCACCCCGCGGAGCATGGTTTCGCGCTCGGTTGCTGCACCCGGCGTAGGGTCCCATTCGAGTACCTCATCAAGCACAGTGTTGAGGCGTCGTGCTTCACAGGTATGTCGGGCCATTGTTACGGATGACGCTGAACGCTGACACCGAGGTAGTCGGTTCTACGACACGTCATCTGGACCCACGGCGTCCCTACGGGGTTCTATATCAGCTCCGGATTCACCTCTCTTGACACCCCTCCGGCCCTTCCTGACGCCGTTGAGGGGGATGTCTACCTTCACACCACGACGGCCCTGGGTGCATCAGTGGACGTCCTATGGCTTCGTGTGATCTATGCCGGCCGGCCGTTCTGGGTGCGCATCGACGCTGACTATAGGCGTTCTGACGGCGCGAGGCTCCAGTTTTCATCTGCAGATCGCTACCCACGCTGGGTCTATTGACCCATCTCGACTAGACTCCGCCGTTCATATCTCCTTTCCCCTCTCATCCATGTCCTTGCCGAAGTTCCGCCATGTCCCTCCGCACTCCGTACTGTAACACGTGTAATAATATGACGTCATTCTCCGCCTGCATCGTCGGTATGCGAGTATGGACAGAGTCAGACAGAAGCAGGCACACGAACTGTAGTCGAGCACGATATGTACCGGTTCACTGACTTGCACTTGAATTTGCAGGGCCCGGAAACCACAGCTACCTATTGCGAGTGCGCTACGGACGTCGGCGACGAACCCCACCATCGATTGCGAAGTCCATGTGAGGGCGCGATCCGGGTAGTACATTATACTCTGTATCTACATCCCGAGCAAGTAGCGACAGTTCTTGATTGATCGTATCATACACGCAAGCCTCGAATAAGCCTGCTGTTGTCAGCCTTTGTGGACTTCTTCGCGGCCTTCGCGGCCTTGATCGTCGTTCCAAGCTCGGCCAGCTGGAACAGGGAGGCCTGATTGAACAGCACCATCGATCCTCTACCAGGCACCTCATTCAGCGGATGAGCGTTCTTGCGAGTCGGGCGAGATCCATCCACAGTGGTGACGAAGTCAATGTCTGTGGATGCTAGTTAGCTTCCTGTCATCCTCGCATGCTTGCTCATACCTGTGATGCTGATGTTGAAGTGCATGAAGAGCGACGACGGGTAGAGGATCACGACTCCCGGAGGGATCTCGATGATAAGCCCGGCCTCCCAGAGAACGAGCCAAGCTTTCTCTTTGGAATTGAAACGGCCTATGATGGATTCAGTGTAAACTATGCTGAGAAATGATTGTAGCGCTTACCGTACACGAACACAGCGCACATCATTAGCGCTAGGTTCTTCGCATCGACGTGAGGTCTGGTCATGACGCCACGAACCTTACCGCATGGACCGTTGATGCAAAAATTGTACCAATATCCGTATCGGGGGCGGGCGACGTCCTCGCCATACCCCATCCTCTTCAACGACTCTTCGCATGCGAGGACGCGATCTGCTAAAGCCGGAAAACGCTGCTTGAAGCACTTTGCGGCATGGTTGCTGCCGAGGTTCATCAGCGCAGAAGCGGAGCACCAATGATACAGGCTATGACACACATAACACGCCTGATGGGACCGTTTGGGTCGTCGATGAGAGCGTCAGAATCCCCGGCGTGTGCGCCATGGAAAGCAGTCAGTCTCGGCTTCTAAATGGCGAGCCCTATCAGTCAATGTTTCGAGCATAAATTGTGCAGAGACGTACGGCTTTGATCTGGCGATCGACGCCTACGATCATAAACCAGTGGAAGCCGCGTCGGTTACTGCCGACGATCTTGTCGCTCAGGCTGCCGCACTTCTTGATATAGTCCTGGCATGCAGCCTCCACTTCGTCCAGCAGACGGTTGTCGTTTTCGGTCATCCATACGGGAACACTAGCTCTGTATGCAATGATAGTGCAGTCAGAGGCCAAAAAGATCGTTGCAGTGCTGGGACACGCTAAGCAGATGCAGGAGTTGGACGAAACATTAAAGCACACTACCCTTCGTAAGGCACCTGGCGAAACCCCTCCTTTCTCATCAGAGCGTGGATCTCTCCCGAGTCATACATTTTCTGGAGCATCTTCCCATCGTACGCGCGTTGGTTAAAGTCTTTACCGGACCAGCCTTGGACGGTGGTAGGGAGAACTCCGGCGGCCGTCTGAATTGACGAAGTAAGCGGCGTATCGGGAGATAGCAGTTACGGCACTCACAATGGTGTCCGCGACCTTCTCCGTCGGATGCTTCTCGCCTTTCTTGACCTTCTTGTCGAACCACAGGAGCCTCCTTCGCTTTTGCTTCTCAGCACGAGACTGCGAGTGCTGCGTGAGGTTGGAAGCGTACTAACGTAATCATGTCACTCACCAGCGTCCCGACGTTGGTCACAACCGGGTTAGCATGTGCATCTACCAATGATGCATCACTCATGACGGTGACGCCAGCCATAAGCGGGTCCTCTGCAGCCTGCTCGGAGGCAAGGACGATGGTCTGAAGAAGGTCGGGAGTCGCTACAGCCTTCACATCCTCTTCGTCGTCGACTCTTTCAACGCGAGTCGAGAATCTGCAGAGTGATGCCGGTGAGAAGCCAGTAGCCAGCCGGTCGGCGTTAGCATAAGAAGCTGTATGTAGATCACGCACAATTTTTGTATGGCATGCTCCGCGGCCTCAGCCTTAGATATTGTCTGCGCGTGTGAACGTTTCACTGAAGCAAGTCAGCTACGTGTGTGTAAAGTGAAAACAAACCTCACTCGTGGCAAGCGGCAGAGGGTGGAGGCTGGTGAAGGGAGTCGAGAGAGAAGAGGGGGAGTGACGAGGATGAAGTTCGGCGAGCGTTACCGTGTGCCGGGGACGGACCGTTAAATGACGCCCGCCAGGTCTCAACGGCAGACGCCCGTAGATATCTAGACGATAGTGCCAGGTCACCTTCGTCAGAGCTTGGCTCCTTCCGGACTTCTCAGTATTTCTTGCGCTCTCTCCTTGCTTACAGATCGCGAAGACTCCTGCTGCACCCAGCATTCACTCTCCTCGTAAACTTCCTCCTCTCTCCACTCCACCATACCTGCAACCATGGCAGCTGAGCTGCTCACGATCCATGCTAGCTCTGCCGTCTCTTCGGCTCTAAGTCTCACCGCGCCCTTGACCGTCACGATCCTTACCTCAGATGTATCGACTCCTTCCCTGACTCGCTGATCCCCGGCGTCCGAGGCACGGACCACTTCGCCCGCACTGAGCTTTCGGGCAGTCCAAACCTCACCCACGCCGCCTCTGGATATGATAGGTATGTCCGTGATGTCTGACAGTGGTGAAGATGTCGCTGACTTACCACGACACACAGATGAGGCCGCCGCACCAGGCATAGCTGGCTACAGTAGCTCTGATACGACAAGGAGTCCAGGTACGTTGCGACCCTACCCAGTGACATGCACTTGATGTGATCACTAACTAACATGCGGGAATTCTAGTGCAGGACCCTATCTTAGCTCAGCCTAGCGTTGTCGTCGACGCGGCGGCCCAGTATCTCGCTGCCCCAAACCATTGGTTCTGGAGCTTGATCACGCTAGTCACATCATGGCTTGCTCTGAAGCGGACCCGGTCTCACGTTGGATGCAACCTGCTGCTTCGCACTTTGCGCCTCATCTTCGTCGGCCTCCGAGTCATTTCCGAGGGCGACAAAGTGCCCATCACGACCACGACCTCGTTCCATCAGCTTGGACTTCACGACGACTTCAACACTCATCCACTCTGCCCTGCTTGTCATGAGATCTACCCACCCGACTCCCCCTTCAATAAACTTTACGTCAGTTATGGCACCGCCCTCTTCCGACAAACATTGTCGCATGTGGCAACGCCTGGCGATGTCGCCACCCAATCTACCGGGCCGATGCCCTCGCATGCTACAAAGTCGAGGAGCTCGTCCGAGATGGAGCTTCAAGCGCCGCAGCGTCCTATCAGCGATGCGCTCACGTGTTTCCTTTCCCAAGGGTGAGCCTCTGCCTGAGGGCCTGGAGGCGGGCGACCGCTCTACTCTCCTCGGTACGCACCATTTCTTGCATTCGAGCTCGCCTTTGGGAACCGGACGCGCACGACGAGCTCACCGAATGGCCGCCAGCGACATTTTCTTCCAAGGAATTTCTGTGGGCCGATGCGGCCTTCGAGTCATACGCCGCCATCCTCAACAGCGCGGGCGGCGGTGCACGTGTCGCTGTGGTTCTGAGCGTGCCGCGACCTCGCCGTCTTTCCCGAGAATCTGTATGCGGAGGGGGTCATTGAGCTGATATTTACGGGTACATACACGAGCGCGTTGTGGGGCGCCAGGGAGCGCGAGGCATACATTGGAGGAGGCCCAACCAGGGGATCACTCGCATTGACTAATTAAAGCAGGCATTGTATATGTAAGTATGAGTACGAAGAGACATTCTGTGTATGAAAGGAGGCAATGCCTATGTCACCGTTCGAAGTGATGGTTGCATCAAACCAAGTCCCACTCGGTATCCTCGTTGCTGACGTCGCTGCCTCGGTGCCCAACTACGACGACAGAGTCGGTGAGAATGGAATCATCACGTTCCAACTCCTTGACCTCCTTGTTGGCCTTGCTAGAGTCCGTGAGCTCGAGGGAGAAGTCCAGTTCGGCAGCCTGCTTGAAGAGGCAGTCAACAAACGAGCAGCGTGCATCCAGCGTGGAGAATGTGAAGCGCATGTCGCCGTAGATGCCGTGGATGACAACGGTGTTGTCATCCTGGAACAGCAAAGTCGATGAGCTGGAGTGTCCGAGTCCCGAGATAGCATGCAACTCACCACAACGTCACAGCCAATGAGACCGTAGAGACCTACTCCACTGTCCTCGATGCCGGTGTCGGTGATGACCCTGGCGCACAGGGCAACTGTGAGAGATCTCAGCGACAGCCATGGACATCTTATGCAAGTCAAACTCACCTGGGAAGATGGTGTTGGCGCGCATGATCGCCACAGCTGCCCGAGAATGAGTGGCGTCGAGATGTGTCTCTTTGTCACGTAGAGACATGACGACGGGGTATGACAAGAAGCTGGTCCACATGGCCGATAAGGTGACGGCGCAGACGAGGAGAGAGGCGATCAACTCGATGACGCACAGACTCTGGGCGATGAATAGCTTTGGCATGGTGGAAGTCGACGTGAGTGAATGATAGAGGCTGGGTGTCTCAAGAAGATGATGAGAAGGCGCGTCGTGAGGTGAGAGGTCGCCTGGGCTGGATTTAAGTATGAGGTCACTAACAAAGGTCCTTGCAAGACTACACCTGAAAGAACGATGTGGCAAACATTCTGCCAGCAAGACAGCCCTTCAATAATCGCTGTCCGTAGGCGGAATTCAAGTCGACCTGCTTGCAATTAGGCAATGAGACAACGTAGGAGAATCAGAACGTTGCTGAAAGTGAGCAGGCTGCGACACTTCAATGTTCAACATCTTGGAGCCGCCGGGATGAAGCGAGGAGGAGATGCTGCTCAAATAAGGCTGCTTACGTACTCCCCAGCCTTCGCGGCTTAGCACTTAGCCTTTGTACCGGCAGCATGACCACAGCTCTGCTTTGTTCTCGACGCGCAATGCCTATCCACTCGTTGCGCGACCTCCGACAACTCTCATCGTTGCCACACTGATGTCCACTGCTCCCACAACCTACACGTTCGCCGCCTCAGCACCAGTTGCTTCAGAGCAAGTAACACGCCTCGTTTTTCGGCCGCCTGAAGCTCCCGGGGTTGCCTCTGGTGCTATACCCACCCTGGTCCGACGCTTCAACCTTGCGTCTAGTCAGTGAGTCGCATATCGAGCATTAACTGTAGGTGTAGACAGCTGAGCGAGTCACAGCTCTGCTTGCGTCAAGGAGGAAGCCGTAGACCAGGCCGACGACACGTCAAAGTCACGTCCTTCCAAGTCGGGCACGCGAGCCACAGGAGAGCGTGGTACTACCCCACGAGCATCGTCCCGGGCACCCACTTCACCATCGTTCGGATCCTCTGACTCTCCATCCACTACGTCGCGAGTGACTAGCCGTACGTACTCCCCTGGGCCATCTTCAAGTCGTACTAGCTCCACCAAGCCTGTTGCTACAGCCTCCTCCAACCGTACCAATGCCTCGAAGGTATCGTCCGCATATGACGTCCCACCTGATAACTTCAGCGACTATCTACCGCCTCGGGTTACACGGTCTGCTTCTCGTGCATCCCTGCGCCAGGAGGGGACCTCGAGGCAGTCATCATCTCGGGCGCGCTCCTCCTCACGTTCGCGATCCGAAACGCGTTCAACTTCGCGTTCAAGCTCCAGGACTCGCCTTACATCTCGGTCTCGATCACACTCACCTAGCGGTCCCTCTCCTGAGGTGAGTATCTAGCACAGTCGCTCTTTACGCCCCAACCCCAAGTTCTCCAATCCTGTTCCTGACCTTCTGCTCATAGGTCAGGATCCAGAACTTGAAGCGGCAAGAGTTCAAGTGCTCTCCCAACGACGAGGAAAAGGCCAAAAATGTCGATCCTCGGCCGGCTTTTGTGTTCATACTCGACAGTGACACAGAGTTGGACGAGCCGCCTCCGCAACTCGCCAAGCGTCCGGATCTACAGCCAGAAGATATCTTCTGCAACCGCGTCCCCTCTCTCGATGAACCACAGTTGTGGTTGTGGCTGAAGACCAGCGGCGGTCGGTATGCGTGGAAGCGCGTCATGAGAGGGTACACCCGCTCTGTTGATGAGCGAAAGTTGAATCTAACTGGTGACCCTCCGAGACCCAACTGGGTGGGAGACTCTTGGTTCCGGAAGTGCCTTCGCAAAGAACAGAACGAGGCCGCGAAGAAGAAGGGCAACTCGCGAGGTAAGATGATATCTCAGACTCACCTTCGCTCACGTTGACGAACGTGGACTCCCTGCAGCCAACTAGTATGCCTGGTTCTCCTTCCATTGTATCCAATCTCATGGTCGAGACTACTCTTCCCTTCACTAGTGTCTGTAAACCTCGGTGCCTTGTATTATATAGGATCCTGTAGCCTCGTCTCGTCTAATGCAATCTGTTCTTGTCACGTGTTGACGGTGCGTCTCTTGGGCGTCTGCATGCCTGTTTCCGTTAGTGGACGTGTTGTGGCCAGGTTGTGGCCTTGTCCTTCTACCAGCATTGTGCGTTCGCCAGACCCAGCTTAGCTTTTCCCTCCATGGGCAACGCGCCTTCTTCCCGTCAGCCCGAGTCTGACCCCTACCATGCACGATGCTTTGTCTTCGAGGAATCTCCTCAGGATGGTGAGCATCACATGAGTCGCAGACCAAACACCTCGCTGATGTACACGAACGCTCTAGCACGTCGCGTCCGTTTTGCCTCTGAGGATAGCCCAACACGCCATGGATCACAAGCTCCACTCGCATCCAGAGCTACGGCAGGGACAAATGTGTCATCGACAGCTAAGACGCAACCACGCCAGAGTCTCTTCGAGTGGCGCACTGTTGTAGGCACATGCGCCCTCGTCATCATGGCCACCCTGCTCTTCATTCCAGATCTCTCTACTGCTTCGTTGTCTCTCCGTGCCGATGCCTTGCTCCGCTTCCAACCTCTTCATGAGGGATTCCAGAGGCTCTCCACCCATTCTATCCCTCCACACATCGTCGAGTACGTGAACAACGCCGTCAACAACGCCTTGCGAGCCCAAGTGGGAAGACCTGACTATGCCTTCGGTCTCGACGGTGCACGAATTGCTTCCGCTCTCACCGTGCCAGCCACTACAACATCTTCAATCAATATCCCGATCTCCCATCCCGCCGAGGTCATCCTACGAGACAACATGCATGGAGGTCGATGCTGGCGTATACCTGGCAGCTCTGGTCAAGTCGGGATCCTGCTCCCAGAGCTCATCTTCCCAACGCACTTCACCATCGACCACGTTCCGGTGACTGTGGTATCGTTCCTCGCGGAGGACATCAGTGAAGCGCCTCGCGCCGTTAGAGTGTGGGGTGCCATCGACGGACGACACAATGAGGAGAAGTATTCCAATCATCTCCAGGAGAACCCGGACCACCAAGCTTCCGCACGCAGGAGTCCTTCAGTCACTAACGGCCATAACTTCATCTTACTCGCCAAAATCGAATACGACGTATACTCTCCACGGTTCAGCCAAACCTTTTCCATCGACGAGCAAGTTCGTGCCGTAGGGATGACCTTTGGGGTATCCGTGGTGGAGGTCGTCAGCAACTGGGGCGCTGAAGTGACGTGCGTGTACCGCGTACGGATTCATGGGCATCCAGAGTGACAGAGACTGGTTCGTCGAGCGTGTCAATCATCTTTCATTCTATCCCCTTCAAGTGTATTTCATATGTTGCGTTGACGTGCTCTTGTTCACGACCTCCGTTGAAGCTCCTACCGTACCCCGACGATTCTATTAAAGTTTATGTATTCCAATCCCACGATCAATGGCAATCTTTCAGGCAAATCAAACTTGAGAAGAGCAT
The DNA here is from genome assembly GCA_022606115.1 of Daedaleopsis nitida. Lineage (NCBI taxonomy): Eukaryota > Fungi > Basidiomycota > Agaricomycetes > Polyporales > Polyporaceae > Daedaleopsis > Daedaleopsis nitida. The sequence goes on from JABYQM010000013.1 coordinate 769,316, forward strand.
GATGAGCTCAAAGGTTCGAACGTGAAAGGTCGCCAGTGACCGTGGCCAAACCTATGCATGGTCAAAGCGCATTGGATATTAGCCACTGTATAAGATCCTCGCTGCTGGAACATCCGTGTACTTGACCTTGAATCGAACTGCTACAGCCTGTTAAATCTGACTGTGCGTACCTCCTGTGCGCCCGTTGAATCCTGTATCTTGACTCTTTCTTGCAGCGCCCTGAGTCCATCTCGGTCTGTAACCACGCTGCCGCGCCACTGCTGCCACAAATCACCTCGAACTAGCCATGGATACAGATCCCTTCAATCCTGGCTTTGCACAACCCCCGCTACCACCCATACAACGTAGTCGTCCTCAGCAAGGCTATGGAGGATACTGGACCAATTCCGGGGGAGAACCTCAAAGCTACTATCCAGCCGGCGCCTCATCCCACGTGTTTGGATCTGTCGCATTGCCTTCTCAGGATACTCAGACGCCCGTTCACCCGTATCCTGCAGCACCGTCTCAACACTACGGCTATCCGAGTCATATACCTCGTCCACAGACATACATGGGGCCACCATCTGCACGCCCTCATACACAGAGTGACTTTCAGCCTGAGCCGCAGATGCCTGCTTCGTCCTACCCTCAGGGGCAGGTTCAAAGCGAGCCCAGAATAGGTGGTTATCAGTACACACATGCGACCAGCTACCCCAACATTCCTCCAGCCCGTCAGTACAATCAGCAGCAGTACGACAATCCTCCTCTGGTGCATGGCGGCTACAACTCTGGCCCCCATCAATTCCAGCCACCTCCGACTCACCAGCCACAAGAACAACATTTGCAGGGCGGGATGCATCCACCTCGATATGCTGAATCATTCGCTCCCCAATACACTCAGCGGCCGCCTGCTCCGGAGCCACCACGACCCCCGCAAGATACACGGGTCGCGACGCCCGAGTTCACGTTTCAGGCCCCGCTTACAAAGGCGACATTCCAGGAGTCATCCACTACCCGTCCCCAGCCCTCGTCTGCAACCATACGCAGATCTGGATCAACGAGGCTCCGGCGCACCGGATCAACACGTACACGTAAGACCAACCCTGTTCCTGCATCAGACGCTTCACAAGCACAGAAAGAGAGTCAAGCTCACTCGAGGGCTACTCCAGCCACACATCCACCCGAGAGTTCGCACACACAGCCGCAGCAAGGGCGCAATACTGGCACTGGTGTCACTGAAAGCGCACAGTCAGATCTCCTTAACCAGGATTGTGACGTCCCTGAAGGTTCAACCGTAGACTCGCTCTTAGCGAGTGGCTTCATCCCTCCTCTCACCGCCCTTGGAGATGGAGTTGTAGGTCGTGCGTTTATATATCGCCGTCGCTGTATTCTGACTATCGGACAGTCTCTGGAAGAGAGCCGAAATCTCTTTAAGCAGCTCCCTTTGCATGACCGAAAATCGATCCTCAAGGATTTTCTATGCAGTGTGCAGGAGCATGGAGATCATAGCATGGACGTTGACTGTGGAGATGTAAGTCGAACTTCGGACGCATTTCATGCGCAGTGTGGTTGGCTGAAACTGATTTGTATTCGTTGACTCCGGTCTCATAGAGCGGCCAGCCTCTTGCGCAAGACAAGGTTCCGTCAACCTCACACACCAACACAAAGAGCACTCGCTTTCGAACCACTGTCGAAGAGGTGGAAGATGAAGACAACGTCAGCCGAATTCCCACTACTGCCAAGGGAAAGGTTCGTACTTAGATAGCAATGTCGTTCAGCTGGGAGGTGCTCATTATGATTTATAGCAGCGCGCGAGTGAGGGGCCTGGCATCGCGGTAGAATTGGATAACCCAGCGCTGAACAACGTAAGCTCTCTCCGTCACATCTCTACTCAAAGCTAATATCCAGGCTCTATATTAGTTCGATCCTTACGGTACAGGTTACCGGCGTACTGGACACCCATCCTTTGCTGGTTGGGGTGCTGGTGCAGCAAGCTCCCGGACGCACACTCAAGGCAAAAATCACCCAACGGTAAGGATATTGGATGCGGTACAGTCCTTGCAGAATAACCTTAGCAGCCGGCTAGACGGTGTCGAGTAAGTATTTTGCAGTCCTCAGCGACCGTAACCTGCTGCTCATGCATGGGATATTAGAACGTTTATAAAGGACATCAATGTCAAGATCGAGGGCATGCAAACACCACCTAAAGCTGCTATGCCTAGCATTCCGCGAGCTCGCAAGCCTCGTGCACGTTCGACTGCAGCCAGGATGTCTGATGCTAATTACGGTGGAGAAGATTTCTCTCAGGCAATGGCTGAAGTGACTTCTGAGGACGAAGACATGCCTCCCGGAGCACAGCCAACTGGACGGCCTCAGGGAGTGAGCCCGGATGGTGTTGTCGACCCAGAATTGGAGAAGATTCATCTGAAAAACCTTGGAGTAGGTGAAAGTCAATGTCGTCTAGACCGATTGCTTACTGACTTTCCATGTAGATTTATGTTCGCATACACTTTGACGAGGTGCTTCTCAAGATCAAGAGTGCAAAGGACCTGCCTATGAAGGTTCCTCGGTTGACCGAGGCAGAGGTTCGGACGTTGTCTCAGGCACCTAAGCCCCTCATTACCTGTCGGGATAACTTCCGGATCGACATCAGCCGAGGGTGGCAGGCCTTCTTCCTGAACATGGAGGCAGAAGACTTCTTTGTTACCGATTTCCTCAACGCAGCCAAGGGTGGAGAGTATCGCGGGAAGCGCATACCGCCTCGCTACATGACGAGACAGCAGGTGGTCACTGCTCTACGCAATCATGTTGAGTATCTTCGGACGGAGTACCTCAAGCTCACCCGCCCTCAGTCAGAGGCAAACTTGCTGAAGAAAATGAGGGAGGCAGAGCGGAAAAGGGCTAACTCTCGCAGAAAGACGGTAACTGCTCATGAACTTGCATATTGCATTGACACTGATGACATCCTTAGACTCTCGACCAACGCTACGAGGTTGTCAGCAACCCCTCTTTCGGTCTTCTCCGCCACTGTGCCCTCCTGAGCAAGCTCAAGCCCGCCCACGTCAGCCCTGACAAGCCTGCGGATCCAGACAACCCAGATTGTCGCAAGTTCCACATCATCGAGGCCCGTTGGCAGAGCAAAGCATACAAGACGTTCATGCGGGACATTGACAAGAAGTCAGCACAGTCACGAGCGAACAAAAGCGGAAACAAGCGGCGCGAACGCATTGAGTTAGCAATTCCGGAGACCATCAATTCGGAGGCACCAGTAGGACTCTGGCGCAACTGCTACGATGTGATGTGGCTCAAGAGTCTCGAGCCCCACGAATTCCACGCTCTGGAAGTGATAGAGGATGAATACGACTTCTCATTGGAGTACAGGACTGAGAGCTTGTGACGTGTCTTTGCAATAATCGTGTCTACCTGTCGAAGTCTGATAATTGCTATGCTACTAGGTGTGATTAGAGACTCGGGTCATCGTAAGCAAGGAGGTGCAAGTGTGAGCTTCTCGAGGGCAGTGATGGGGAGCGATAGGGAGTGCGGTTGAGAGTGACGGCGAGCGACAAGGAGCGCGACCGTCGCTCTCTAGCACTCCGGGTAATCCATGAGCGGGCGGGTGGTACCAGTCGCGCACGGCAAGAGCGCGAGGGAGAGCGACGAGGAGCGTGGTAGGAGGGACGGAAGCGACGGGGAGCGGTGGTGAGAGGGGCGGGAGCGAGAGGGCGGGTGGCACCGGTCGCGCACGGCAAGAGAGTGAGGGAGAGCAGCGAGGTGCTTGGCGGGAGTGGCGAGGTGCTTGGCGGGAGTGGCGAGGCGCGTGGCGGGAGCGGCGAGGTGCACGGCGGGAGCGGCGAGGTGCACGGCGGGAGCGGCGAGGAGCGAGAGGGCGGGTAGCACCAGTCACGCAAGGCGGCGGAGCCTAAAAGCGGGAGAGCGACAAGGAGCACGGCGGGAGCGCCGGAGAGCGCGGCAGGAGCAGCGAGGCGCGCGGAGGGAGCGACAAGGAGCGCAGAGGGAGCGGCAAGGAGCACGGCGGGAGCTGCAAGGCGCGCGGTTGTAGCTCTCTTGGACGCAGTCGCATACGGGAGTGACCACCGAGCGTCGGCCATCGACGTTTATGTCGGTTAGGTCAAAGGGATGGTCCAAGACAGCGCATCTGGTGGCGAGGCGCATGGCGGGAGCTGCGAGGTGCACGGCGAGAGCGACAGGGAGCATGGTCGAGAGGGACAATGAGCGCGACGAGAGCTGGGGAGAGCGCATCGGAGCGAGTCGGGAGCGGCGGGAGCTGCGAGGCGCGCGGCGGGAGCGAGAAGGCGCGCGTTGGGAGCTGCGGAGAGCGCGTCGGGAGCTGCGATCGAGGCGCGCGGTTGTCGCTCTCTTGGACGCAGCCGCACACGGGAGTGACCACCGTCGCGGCGGGGAGCGTGACGCTCGCTCCCTGTAGCGCAGCGAGCGTCGGCCATGATGTTTGTGTCAGCCAGGTCAAAGAGACGGTTAGCACAAGACAGCACGCGTCAGAGCGGGAGGCGGCGCACCTGAGGATTAGAGCACCTGGTAGTTCGGGACAGTGCACTTGGGGCGCACCTAGGAGTTGGAGAAGGCGCACCATGAAGTGCGAGTCCGTACACCGGGAGCTTGTGACAGCGCACCTGAGAGCTCGCGACGGCGCACCTGAGAGCTCGCGACGGCGCACCTGAGAGCTGAAGACGGCGCACCTGAGAGCTGAAGACGGCGCACCTGAGAGCACACGTACTAGGGCATGTTGCAGTGCTCCTCCTCCTCCTCCTCCTCCTCCTCCTCCTCCTCCTCCTCCTCCTCCTCCGAGCAACGGGTGGTGAGAGAAGGTACTGCTGGTTGTTATCCCGAACATTTCCTGGTCCTGGATATGATACAAATCTGGTGAGTGTTAACATTCCCTTGTCATTTCCTGTGTCGACTTTCCAGAGGACTGACCTGACTCATTTCCTATACCACGGAATGTAAGCTGTCGCATGTCGGGAAATGCATGGACATGGTCGGGAAATGGATGGGACATGGGCGATTTCTTTCCGATATCCCTGCCGGAGAAATTGGTGTGATGCGTAACATTTCCCGGTGCTGTCACGGAACTTTTTCGATCACTTTCCCCCCGCCCATTTCCCCAGTCAGGACAAAGACGTGGATTGGTCAGGAAATGATGGGATTCCTATACTCGGAAATTGTGCGGAAATGACAAGAAATCTATAGATATCGGGAAGCTTCCTCAACCATTTCCTTGCTCATGAAATTGGGCTTTGCACGTCGTGTGTTCATGTAGCGTAGGTCCCGAATTTGAAAATTTCTGTATTTCCCTGTTCCATTGCCGGGCTTTGTAAAGATGTATGATATTTCCTAAGAATTTCCCTCAAGTGCCCTCACGCCGAAGCTCATAAGATTTCCTGCCAAGAGACATTGTTCTGGCAGTCAATGGGATATGTAGAGTATTCTTGCGGGTGGTAGCCTGATCGACGTCGTGAGAATTATCATGTGTCACGCCACTGTCTCAACTATTTCCTTGAAAGCGGATTTCACCGTTGCCCGTCGTGATAGGGGCAGGCCTTAACAGCACGGTGCGACTACGACAATTGGTACGATTCCGTATTGAGTGGTGCGTTCCTTGTGTCTGCTCTTATGATATGACTGTGTCATCTAGACGTACAGGCGATGGCTCGTTTAGTCACGACCCATGAAGTCGTACCACATAGGTCTCTCCCACTGTGGGTGACTCTAGCTTCTCCGGATTTTATATCTCCGAGTCGCATCGCCAGACTAATGAGAGGTTGTCGATGTTCTTTCACATGTGCATGATGTGTGCGCACAAGACGCACCATGCGGATACTCTAGGCTGCCTTGTGCGCCTCGCCCGACATGTCGTCCGGTTCACGCCCACGGACGACCCTTGGGATCTGAATCCCCGAACACAAGTGAAGGCGATGTCTACCGTCGCAGCAGTCAAGCACGCAAGTCCCGATCAAAGGTACACTACTGATAAAATCGTCTATTTTCTTCGTTAATTGACATCTCAGCATACCATAACATGCACAGGACTGGACCCAATAACTCATTGGTACGAATGTCACAAGCTCTAGCTATGACATCTTCCGGACGATACACCATCTAGTGAGTCCCAGCTGCGGGCTTGATATGCACATCTCTCACAGCGCTCATTGTACGGAACAAACACGGTAGGGAACTTAATGCTCTCCGAGGACCATGGAAGTATTCAACGGACGCTCGTTGTGCTCTTAAGACACTGGTCACGAACCCCATAAGCGCAATCACATTGAGCGTTCCTCATCACCTGTGCAGCCATGCCAGTTGTTCTTCGTAAAGCTACACTGAGCCTCAACATCCTGGTAGTCGGTGGAGGTAAGTACAATAGACACCTCCAGGATCTGGACCGTGACTTATGTGATCTGGGGGATGGCTCAGGTATCGCCGGCCTCGCTGTGGCATACATGCTCAGCAAAGCTGGACATTGCGTCAAGGTGTTGGAGAAACACCCTCTTGACCAGCCTAGCGGGGGCCAAAGGGTTCCTCCGAATCTCAGCAAGATACTCCGTCAATGGGTAGGAGACCACGAACTCTCCGCGATAGCTACTCGATGTGTCGGGACACCGTTCTATCGATGTAAGTGTCTAGTCACCGGTGATCACTATCTGTGAAGGCTGACGCGTATACAGTCGACACAGGAGAATATGCAGGCTATTTGCATTGGCGACCTGCCGTCATGGCTGAAACTGGTGGAGAATTCCTCCTGGTGCATGTAGGTCTCGTCCCGCTTCCCTAGGTCTGTGTCTGTGACATGGTTGACATCATCAAATCAGCACGAAGATTTAGTTCGGCTACTCTATGTGCTCGCGACTGGCGCGGGAGCAAAGGTCGACCTAAACACCGAGGTCACTTCAATACGACAGGGAACAGCCGAATCCCCTAGACCAGTCGTTACTCTTGCAAGTGGTGAAGTACTCACCGGTGACCTGCTCGTTGGCGCGGACGGATGTAACAGTAGAGTTCGCACGGTGGTTCTCGGGGAGGACACCCAATTCATGCCAGGCGGTCTGAATGTTTATACTGGCGTAGTCAAGGCAGAAGAGGTTTTGCAAGACGCAGATTTGAAGCCGTTGCTCATGGGCGAGGAGGCAAGTGATCTACTACTCGGGCTAACTGTATGGTACTCATGTTCATCTTTAGTGGCCTATCTGGATGGGCGAGCACACGAGTTTTCTTGGTGAGTACAGCAGGCAATCGCACGTCAGTCTAGCTGAATATGCCGTGTAAATCTGGTCCCCACATCAAGCGCACCCTGTGGTAGGCAATATGCCGAGCACCCGCATGTGCTGAACGCTGCTCAACCCTTCGTCTCTCTAGCGCAGTAGAGAGGAGTTGTACTTTAGCCTCTTCTCATGGAGAGACTCGCTCGACTGGACTCCAGGTGATGACGAGAGCTGGGAAGAGCTTCGTCCATCAGATGACATTGTCACGTCACGTCAATGCCCTGCGTATGTACACGACGGATCCTTTTCCCTCCGGCGGCGGATACTAACTTGAGAAAATTCAGCATACAACGATTAATCCGGTCGGCTCCGCACGTCATCCGCACCCAACACATGTCGCGGCAGAACACCGACATGGACTGGATCGACTCGACAGAGAGGATAGTGCTTTTGGGTGATGCAGCGCACCCTGCGTTAGTGAGTAATTTGTTTCTCCTTTCATAGCACCTATGCTTAAGCGTGCTGACTGGCACACAGCCCGGAGGGTCCCATACCGCCAGCATGGCAGTCGAAGACGCAGTAGTCCTCGGCTCGCTCCTATCCCACCTCCGTACCCTGGATCAACTCCCGACATTTCTCAGCGCATACGAAGAGCTCCGTAAGAAACGCTGTCAGGCGGTCGCCCTCTCCGATCTCAGGAGCGCACAGATGGTCACCCTTCCACCGGGTCCAGAAGCGGACGCCCGCGATGCGAACATCCGGCGAGAGCTGACTGATTGGGACGAGTGTGCGCTCAAGGAGCAGTTCGAAGAGATCGCGGACATTTTCCTGTACGACGCCGGGGATGCCGCGGAGGAGTGGTGGATCAGCTGGGGCCGCTTCCACGAGGCGGCGCGCGAGCATCCGAGCGTGGTCGAGTTCTCTGCCGAGAGTGTGTCCGTGTCGAGCTCGTGACAGCATGGGCGGTGTGTTCGGGGATCACACAGGTTCTCCTATTCTGTTCAAGATCCGTGTGGTGAAGAACTGTATCCATCCAATGCTTCGACTCGCATCGCTCACCGCGTTAAGAGCTCGCGCGCGTGCCCTTGTGGAGAGTGGTTATCTGATCGAGAAGTTTCTCTGGCAACCGTACTAGCAGTATGTAGGAGCGCGCAATAGCACCCCTGACTGGCGTACGTAGAAAAGTCATGGTGGTACTGCACTGCACTGACATCCCAGATTGCCTCTTGTTGGGTCGCCGTTCGTACATGCTAGCTTCAGGTAGAATACCGTCCAGTTGTCGTCTACTTAGGATGTGAGCTGACAACTCTATGATCAGAGTTGTTCAGCAAAGACCACGGTGTACTAACGTACACGAGAAACTTCGTGGGTGATATACTAACGGTACTGCAAGCGCTTCGATTCGGTTGGGTGTGCCTTGTGGGCTCATGTTTGCCAGTCGATAGCAATTGACGCGGCCCACTTTGAATAGCGGCTTGAGTTCCTAACTCCGTGCTTTGCCTCAAAGACTTGCATGCAAAGCTTCACGACGAGGCGCGTGCTCTTGACGCTTAGGTGAGTATCTCTCCTTTCATAGGTGGAATTGCTCACGGCGCCAACACCGCTAACGAAGTTGTTCACAGGGGGCCCCACAAGAGAAGAGCTCAAGAGCGCGGGCGACGGTGAGGATAATGGATCCGATGGCACGCAATCCTTCTGAGCACTCATGCCGACAAACCGAGTACGTTCCACTCAGTCTGAGTCGAAGCTTTCTTGTATCATGCCCCGTATGCAATTCACCGGGGGCATTGAGCGATGTAACGAGTAGCTACATTGTGATCATATCGTGATTAAGATCCAAATGTTTCTCTCGTGTTTTGTGGTGCAACACGCTTGAAACATTCAATATGTGCCACGTTTTTGCGTCACATCCTGGATACATTTCAAATGTCACATGTAACCACGATGTATCCAGGATGTGACTCATTGACAAAGGGCAGTCATATTTGGATTTTAATCACGTTATGATCATAATGTAACGCCTCGTTACATTAGTTGATGCCCCCGGTGTGCAAGCAGTAAGTGAGCATCACAGTACGCCGCGCTCTAGGAGGATCTCTGACATCTGACCTCGCTTATCGCATAATCCAGGACACCCAGGACACACATTCGACAGCATCTCTGCTAGAACTTCTCGAATTCTGTCACTCCGCGCCCATGCTGAAAGACATCGCTCCGCCGCATTCTCAGCGTCTCCCAACCGCACCTTCGCGGCGGACTAGACAAATGGTTGCGCTCGTGTCGCGCTCGTTCTATCCTCCTTTAGGCACTCGGAACCAGTCTCCGGCACATCCGTGGATTGATCTTTTCGCATTGTGGTACCGAGCAAGAGTTGTAAGCTATATCGCATGTCATTCCATGGTACTATCTCACGGACGGTCGCGCAGAGGTCGTGGCATCGAGCAGTATACGGACCGCTAGATATAAAAACATCCAACTCTTGTTCTACGGGTCGCTCACAAGTCGCCAATCGCTCAAAATCTTAGTGATGGACGCCACGATCTACCGCTCTCCCCTTCCTCCGTCATTGCGCTCTAGCTTCGTCTCCGCGGGTTATCTGCGGTCGTGGCTCAATGAGTCCTTCCATCACTACAGTGAGTGACTTGACATGCAAACGATGTATGTGAGACTGACGGTACGTGTACATGGTAGTTCGTGAACGCATCTTCAGCGTCCTCCGGAAGGGGATCCTGAAGGGTAGTCTGCGGATTGAAGATGCAGACGGTGTCTTCGACTTCGGTACAGTCACCGACAAGGGTCCACAAGTTGTGATGAAGGCCCATAGTGCCAACCTATGGATGCGGATCCTCACATCTCACGATATAGGCAGTAAGTGATTCTCTGCCCTACCACTCAGCTGTCGATCATGGTCCCGCTCAACGTGGCGTGTTTCATCAGTCGCCGAAGGATACATGTGGGGTGATGTTGACATCTCGAACCTCAAGGAGATGTTCAACGTAGGTCCTTCATTGACTACACTGCACATACAACTCACATCATCTCGAATACAGCTTTGGCTGGACAATCAGACGAGCCTTGCGGGCCTTGAGAGTGGTCTCAGCGGACTCTTTGCGCGGTACTCAGCAGTCGTAATCAGGGGTTTCAGTCGTCATAACGTGTCCATGGCGAAGCGCCATGTAGTGAGTCACTCTCCCGGATTGTTTACGTTTCGCTCTGATCCGAATTGGTTCTCGTTTCAGGAATTCGCGTACAACACGTCGAACTCATTCTTCCAGGTAGCACTTCTCTTCTTCATCTGGAGCGAGATGTCGCTTACAAATGGATGGACAGGCTTTTCTCAGCAACGAGATGATGTATTCATGTGCACTGTGGAGCGACGCTGAGAATGGTGTGCGGGGAGATCTCGCACATGGGCTCTCCCCAGGGGACTTAGAGGCCGCGCAGCAACGCAAGATACAAGATATTATACGCAAGGCACGCCTCCGTCCGGGAGACCGGTTGTTGGAGATTGGCTCCGGCTGGGGAGCTATGGCTATCGCGGTACCTTGGAGTCACATTCAATATGTGTATCACACGTAGCTGACCAACAGTCAGGCTGCCCGACTTGGCTGTACGGTCGACACGGTTACTCTCTCTCAAGAGCAGAAGACGCTTGTGGAGGAACGTGCTCAAGCGGCCGGCGTCGGCGATCGCGTCCGGGTCCACCTGTGTGACTACCGTGCCCTTCCCCGGGAGTTCGAGCATGCGTTCGACGCATTGATATCCTGCGAGATGATCGAGGTATGCCACGCCATCACGATGCCTCTTCGTTCTGGGGTTTGATCCAGTATGCGCGCATCCCTCTCTAGGCAGTCGGGAAAGCGTATACAAGCACATTCTTCCGAGTGATCGACTGGGCTATGAAACGGGATAGAGCTACAATTGTAATCACTTCGACAAGCCAACCCGAGCATAGACATCGGGAGTATCAGTCAGTCTGGAGTCATATCTACGACGCTCGCCGTGCGTGCAATGCTGACGTTCAGATTGCAGGGCCGATGATTTCTGTCGCCGATACCATTGGCCTAACGTCTACCTCCATAGTGCGACCTCCTTGGCTATCGCCGCACAGGAAGCCGTGCCTGGTGGATTCGTCTTCACCGATCTGGAGGATACTACCATCCGTACGTCAGCTTGTAACTCATATCATGTCTCGAGCATAACACCTACTCCAGATTATCCTCGCGTGCTTCGGGAATGGGGGAGGTATGTGGCATTCAATCAAGCCCGGAGACTCCACTTGACTTACACGTCTGTATAGGCGACTCGAGAGAAACTTTAAAGGTAAGGTTGTCGAAGAGCTTCAAGAGAGATTCCCACAGCTCGACGATCCGAAAGAGCTCGAAGCATTCCGGCGCAAATGGCTCTATATGTTCGCGTATGCTGAGGTCGGCTTCGCACGAGGATACACAACGCTGAATTGTTGGACCTTCACTCGACCCGTGGGTCTATCTTGGTCACTGTTGACTGAAAAATCATTGACGCGACTCATCAGGAGAACGTACCCGAAGCTTGCGCATGAGCACATGCCATAGCTCTATCTCCTCCAGCGGCGGCGTGGCGTGGCGTAGTAGTACTTATGATCATTCGCAACACGTATGAGTACAGATGTGTTTGTAGAGGACAATTCGGATGACAAGATCACCTCGATGATGATTGAACGCAATTCGAAATCTCGAGCACTGCCGAACTGCGCTCAGCCTGGCCCTGGAAGCCTGAAAACTAAGATCACGTGAGCGTACTGCTTAGGGCAGGGGCGGATGTTCCATCGGCCGCATCGTAGTCGGACTGCCAATCACTGTCCGATGTGAGTACCAGCCAGATCATACCAATTGGCACTGTGTATGACTGAGATCCTCGTTTGTTAGGTTCGAGGATCGTTAACACAGTTTTCTCTAGGTTTTTGCCCGGTACACATCAACACCTAGCGCTTGAGTCTTCTCCCAGCGTGGCGCGCCATTTACAGATTACTCAGGGCCTCTCCGGTATTATACCAAGTCAGTCACTGCTACTTTGATCCTGCCGCATACTACTAGTCGTTTAGCTGATCTCTCTCTTGCCACTCACGACGGCGCCGAACTCCAGAGAAGGTTGTAGGAACTGATGGCTACTGATGATGATCTGTCTTCGGGTGTCTATCGTGGGACCGTCATCGCCTCAACGTCAACATGGTTTTGGGACCTTCAAGTTATGAATCTCTCCGCGCCGTAAGACGAACCACGACAACTGCATCCAGTCAGCAAGAACATGGCTTCCCGCAGCTCTGATGCTGTTATAGGGTCTGTGGACGACTATGAAGTCGAGGTCAGTAGTTCTCTTGAGCTGCGGTTTGTGAAGATCGCTGACTGATACATCGATTTCTGGTTCTCACTAGTCGCAAATTGACCAAGCATCCCATGCCCACGTCGACTCGCCCATTCCATTGACCAGACAGACTTCACTGCGCACGGACTCCGGTGATGGGGACGACCAGAGCGTGCGCTCTGATTTTACACAGCCGCATCGCCACTCTAGAGCGGATGTTGAATCTCAAACAGGCCACCGCACGCAGATCGATGCAGATATTCTCAAGGACAAACGGCGAGTGCATACCATATCGCGACCAGGTGGCATTCCAGGTGGGGGCGGTGACTCCAGAGACGACTCCCCAGTGAGCGGATATCCGTACTTGCAACGCGCTGTGAGCTGCTTTCCTCGACTGTTGCCAACATCATATGACGTTAACTGTTGCACGCCATCAGGCGCTCCCGGTCACAACCCCTGCAGGCGCAGACTTGCAAAGTAGAGTCGTAGTTCCTACAGTGACTGGTGACCCTTGGGCAAGTTGTGTCAAAGCTCTTCGAGAGTATGACGAACACATGGTTCGAGGCTGGAAGGAAGACGTCGATAGTCTCTTGGTGTTTGTGAGCAAGCACGTCTTCTTCTGACGTTAGTATGGTTCGCTCACAAGTGCATGACACGTAGGCTGGTCTATTCTCCGCAGTCCTGACTGCGTTCAACATTGAGTCGTACAAGCTACTCCAGGAAGATCCCGAAGAATCTACAGCGTCGCTGTTGGAGCGAATATCCATGCAGTTAGCCGGACCCATTCCGAACATTCCGGCTTCTTCTCCGTTCATTCCTGACGCTCGGTCGGTCCGCATAAACATACTGTGGTTCTCCAGTCTCGTACTCAGCCTTGTCTCTGCATCGATTGGCATCCTCACCAAACAATGGCTTCGCGAGTACATCAGCAGTACTGCCAGCTCGTCCCGTGAAAATGCTCGCATCCGGCAGCTGCGCCAAGAAGGCTTCGTGCGGTGGCAGATACCGCTGACAATTGCCCTCCTCCCAATCCTCTTGCAGGTGGCAATGGTCCTCTTCTTTGCAGGCCTTCTTGATCTCTTGTGGAGTTTGCACCCTGCCGTCGCTGGGGTAGTCACTGTACTCGTGACCATATCCCTCTCCTTCCTCGTCTTCACCACATTCTTGCCGACCATCCGCAGCGACTGTCCATACAAGTCCCCTCAGGCGATGGGCATTTTTCTTCTCGCTCAGGCCATGATCCGACTGATGTCTCTTGTGGCGCTTCAGCTATACTCCTGGTTTGGCTGGAGCCGAAGAGAGTGGCCTCTGTACCTCGATACTGGGCTTTTCAGTCGGCGCAAGCGCCGCTTCGCTGCCTGGCTGAGGGGCCTCATCCACCGGAAGCACTTCAGCAGCTGGCGCGAGCGCGAAAAGGCTATTGTGCGCGATTCAGAGGCGAGGCTGGACCAGCACATCCTTGCGGGCGCTGACGCTACGCTCATGGACGACGAGTTTCTCGACCGCGTCGTCCGTCCGTGTATCAACGACACCGATTGTTCCGCAGCCGTGGACTGTCTGCACGAGATAGTCGTACACAGAGCTGATGGTTTGATGGATGGGGTACCTCAATGGCGACACTGCGAGGACGTCAATGGTGGAATCAACCTCCTCTTGCACCTGATTGTCGATATTCTTCCCAGGATCGGGCATCAGGATGACCAGAAGGTCGTCGATACCCTCGCGATAGCTGACAGGCTGTGTCGTGCCATTCCCTTCGAGACCGGGCACCTGGATACGGTGATTCTCTACCAACGGCTGTTTGAGAACCTCGCTAGGTTCCTCACACAGGGAGACGAGGTGAAACGCTTCACGTTCGACTTGATGCGCAACATGTGGTACCGGTCCAATGCTCCCGTACGGCCAGCAGGTAGGCGATGCACCCTTCCAAGCACAACTCTCTTGAACTCACGTTTGGTCTGAACAGTGATACAGAACCTAGTCGCGTTCGCTCGGTCCGAGAAGGCTGCCAATCAGCTTCACACCTTCCACGCTGCGTGCGAGATGGCCCTTGCCTTCTCAACGGCTCCAAGCCTCCCACAAGTCGCCTTCAACCGCATCCGCGACGAGCTCCAGGTCATCCTCGAAGACCTCGAAAACCTCCTCACAGCGCCCGATACCGACGCCAGCACGGTCGGCCCCGGACAGAGCGCATCCATCCTGCTCGCGCTCGAGGAGCTCGCCGCGCGCGACCCGGACCTCATCAGCAGCAACATGCTCCACATTCTCGACCGTGTGGGGCTCGATCAGCCACATGTGCGCGCTGTCGCGGCCGCGGAGACGGACAGCATGGCGAGCTTCATGCAGCGACGTCTCGCGGCCGCGCGCGAGCTGCGGAGGGTTCGCGAGTCGCGGCCGCGCTGGCGGAAGCCTGTCGCGCAACGGCGGAAGGCGCTCGACGTGCGCGGGCCGGCGGACTTAGATGCGTTGAACCTTCACCTTCCCGAAACACCAGACAATGCCCCCGTCGCGTTGTCGCCGCTTGGTGGCGATATCGCGTCTCCCAACTTTCCTCCGCCGTCTCCGACAACGCCGAGCCACACATATCCTCCAGATGGGCCGTCTTCCTTGTATCCCTTAGAGCTGACATTGTCGCCTCCGTCGATCGTTGCAGAAGAGAGGCGAAACACATAAATACGACGTCGTGCGCCTGTGCTCCGGTTGTGTGTGCATCATGCCGTACTAACTGATTGCTCGTACTGACTCAAATACGTCTGTTGCTCCCTCAGTCCACCCGTGCGCCACGGTCTCGCTATCTCCATGTGTAGAATCATGTTCTTCATCGAAGGACCCGACGACTCGCTGAAACATCAGCGAGTCGTACCCCATCCTCGAGATCGTGGATTCGTCCATGGAGTCCATGTCGAGCGCCTTCCTGTTCGCGTCTTGTAGGTCAAAGAAGAACCGCGAGATTATGGCGGCGGTCAAGCTGTATCGAGGCTGCGTGAGCTGGTACGACGCAGAGGATGCGATAGAGGTACGCACGACGCGTTGAACGCGGACACATAGCTCGCGCATTGGTATGCAGGAAGGATCTGTACAAACGGTAGACCGCGATCGGACCTCGAGACTGTAGCATGCGAGTGGATAGCACGCACGAAGAGAGTTGTGAGAACGATTTGCAGGGCGTTTGTGACGAACAGCATCCTGCAATGACAGATCCTACTCATGAGACATTTGTTCGAGTTCTGCCGCATTATGCATTACTTACACGAAGAGAAGACTTCCTACACGGTGCATGAGTTTGACAGCTCTCGGTATACGGTGTAAACGCATGCACTCACCGTTGCGCCAGACCGCTCCGGATATGGTGCGCTCCAAGGAATCGTCTCGCCGGTACGCCTGTATTGACGGCGTGGTCCAAGTCACGTAGATCAAGATG
This sequence comes from Daedaleopsis nitida, assembly GCA_022606115.1. Lineage (NCBI taxonomy): Eukaryota > Fungi > Basidiomycota > Agaricomycetes > Polyporales > Polyporaceae > Daedaleopsis > Daedaleopsis nitida. The sequence continues at coordinate 785,294 of JABYQM010000013.1, forward strand.
CAGTCGGACACCAGCTGACATGCTCTGGCAACCGCGGTGACTGTAGAGGTCCCCAGTTCAGCCGGTTGTCTACGACGAGAAGTATGTGACAGGGGAAGAAAGTGCACCAACATCTAGATAACTATCTCGTCAGTGCACAGCGGAACTACAGGGAGGGTAGTACGAACGCAATGACCTGTGCATTGGACAGCACAATGTACGTGATGCACCCGAAATGGGGAACGATCACGCCCGTCATGCCAAGACCATAACGGCTCTACGTGTCGTGATGAGAGACCCATCGGCCCTTCCGACTACTTATCGTTTGAGCACGTACTAGATTGGTCGCGAATGGGACCATCGAGAGGATGAAGACGAGAACGCTGACTACGCGGCTTCCGCTAAGGGCAGCCACACGGAGTGAAGAGAACACTGCGTGCGAAGGATCAGACACTGCAATGCATCATGCGTGCGAGACACCACCTCACCTGCCCAGGGAATGAACTGCAAGGTTGATATCGCCCAGTTCAAATCCACGCCCGTCACGCAACTGCCAGCGGTACATACACATCCGTCAGCCGTGGGCGGTTTCACCGGCTGGAATGTCAACTGACCCCTACGCATCGCGCGAACCATGAGCTTCAAGGGCGGTACACGGTGCGTGCATGCTGCGCTCACCTCTAGAGAAACAGGTACGCCACCGCCGATGTCGAAGATCTTCTGCAGAAGCGGAACATACCGGTTGAAGAAGAAGAGAGCCGTCGCCCATGTGATCTTCCGCCTCCAGAAGAGCTCGAACTCCCGGTCGAAAGTGAGAAGGTAGTCGTACACCAGAACGACTGCCATGTAGAGGACAGAAGTTGGTGCTTGGAGCCTCTCTCAGTTCTCAAGGATTCACGTACCGCCAGTGGTGATCCCGATGTAGTCGTTGACGAGCCTGTTTGTTGCAGTGAGCGTTGGGGAGTGTGGGAGACGGTAACGATTATACTTACAAAGACTCGTACACGGCTACATTCTCAGCGATAGTGTTGGCGAAAGGAAAGATGTGCATACGGAATGCGCAGTGTGGTATAGAAGTGGGCGCAGGAGGGAGCTGGTGTGTTCTTGTCTCTCTCGTTCAGCAGCCTTATACTTATGATTATTGGCCACGGCCAGCACGAAGTTTGACTCATGACGGCGGAAGACAATGCTTCGCGCCGCTCTATAGAGCGGCTACCACATGAACGGCGAGTCAAACTGCCTTTCAAGGTTGGGATGACGTACGGACTTGATATATCGACTTATCGTCGACAGGACCATGCGAGCAGCCAATCCCGGGTTAAATGCATCGTGTAGCATAGTAACTCGACACCTATGTGTATTCAGGACGCCGGGATCTTCGAAGACGATCAGTGCGATAGAAGTATACTTACGCTGCCTCAGCCACAGGTGGTATGTAGCGAGATCCGACGAGCAAGGACTGCGCCGTTAGGTAGGGCTTCTCAGAACCGGTCATGGGGTCGTTGCCTGTCAGCTGCCAATGTTCGTACGGTTCGGATGAGAATTAATGTCGTTGCTATGCACAGGGTTAGACCGAGCATTGGGCATATGAGCTGGAGCAAACGACGAGAACTACCTTGTGGATGCAAAGCTCGGAAGGAGTAGAGGTTGCTGGGGTGTGACAGCGGTCATGAGTCAGGATATGCTTGCGAGAACTCCGTTCAACAAGAGATATCTTGCCTGTAATAAAGGAGCATCGAGGTAATCTCAGTAACGCTAGAGATCGTTGATCACTTCAGAGAGATCACCGGAGTTCCTTTCTTCTTTACCGACGTCTGCGAGATGACAGGGCCGCTCGAAGCCTCTCAAAGCCATGTAGTGAATATGCCGCTCAAAAATCTAGACTGCGGAATGCGGTACTGGTCAGGCGGATGATGGATCCAGCACTGGCAGTTAGTACGTGACCATCATGATACGCACATGTCGATTATTTGACGAACTTCGATGACGACGATGTCAGTTGAACTTACATTGAAGACCACCGATGACAAGTGCATCGATAAGAAGCGGTGTATGATTAGCAGACCGCATGGGCTGACGAGAAACGCACCAGTAGCTGTCGCTCCTCTTGAACTGACGAACTGGATACATACGTCCTCGGTCAGAGTGTTCGTCAACGTCCGCCTGCAGCCGCTTCTCCACTCACCGTAGCGGGAACGCATAGCACTTAATCAAAGGAATCCAAACAGCGCCAATCACCACCAGTGGCAGTCGTCAGGAGTCCAACGAGAAATCGCGCCAAGGAAATGCCGCCTGGGTGTATTAGTGACCTCGCATCAGGCTCGACATCTTGAGGACCCGTTCTTGACCACGCCGCCATGCGTATGATCCGCAAGAATAGGCTCTTCTGGAGGTTCCACATTGCAGTGAACGCGAGCCCGAAGCCTAGGGGGCCCGGGCCCAATGCCTCGTTTGTAAAGTTGGACGAGAGCGTGTCAGTGACTCGGAAAAGGGACTGGTTGTGCACGGTGGTACCTGCAGCTTCTACGGGCACAGTGTCGGTGTAGATGGGTCGCGAGACTTCTAAGCCGTCGCCATACTCGAAGGTGAAGGTGCCGAGTTTTGTGGGCGCCCGCGGACTTACCAGAGGATGTTGTGCTTGTTTTTACCGACTTGCAGGGCGCGCTCGTAAAGGCCCTTTGGATCTTGGAATGCGGTGGATGTAAATTACTCTTGTCATTTGAAAAGTCTAGAAAAGCCATACAACGCTGCGCATTGACGTTGTATCGCACGTAGCCCTGGAATAATTGATGATGAGGTTGTCTCGAATCTCGTGCAATCAGGATCCCGCACCTTGGACCTATTGCTCCTTGGAGATGAGCCCCTGGTATGGCAATGGATGGCCCCTACTTATCTGTGCTGTCCTCCACATCGATGACAACCATTAAAACATACGAATGTCATGTTCCGGGTCACGGCACAGTGGGGACATCTGCCGCGCAGTTGGAATCACCGTGGGCACGAGTGACGCGCTCGATGATGCACCATTCGGGTTCGACGATGAGTATGTGAGTATCCACAATACTCGAACATCATTCTGACGATGACGAAGGGCTCATGCGCGTGCACAGCGCTCTGTCTTGGATGCTGGGAAGAGTGGCATCAACGTAACATGTCCGCCGCCACCGCTCCATGAGACAAGAAAGACCGGCCGTGTTTATGGAATCAAACATACCGGTCAGTTGGAGTCATTGTAAAACCGCAGCATATTCGCGTACAACAGACAACGTTAGGACCGCCGACGGAGTATATGTCGCGGTAGAAAGTTGATTGGCGTTCAAACGTTCATGTCTGCTTGAAGTGACGGGATTCTCATGGCCGATACGTAGCATAATCTTAGAAGTAGTAGTTGTGGGGTTTCATTTACGCAGATGAACAAGCAGGCGAGAGATGAATACTATGCGCAAGGGTAGCGTAGGAGTTGAGGCGGCGTGCGGACTCGCTGGCGGGCCGCCCCTGGAACTACGTCATAGGTACGGAACGAGATCTAGGCCATGCTCTATATGGCAGCCTAGACGCCGGGCATGTGGGGAACTCGGCGGACGGGGACAGACCTGTTTGGCAGGAGCAACTTCCTCACTCGCCCTCAGCTTCCTCTCTCTGCCCGGCTGCCATCCCTAGTCCGCTGCTGCCCAACGAGGCTGGTCGGTCGTGCGGTCTCCTCCTCCCCCGTCTCCATGCTCTTTCGCTCTGGTAACTCCTTCGCCTCTTGGTCAGCAACGTCCACCAAACGCGATGACCTGACACCTTCAGTGATGGCCCCAGAAAAGACCGCTGTGCAAATTCAACTCCCCGATGACCAGCTCCCACCACCCGTCTTGCATGAGGCCAACTCGTCCGGCCGACGCTCGCGCACGAAGAAGAACGCCCGCGTCTCGGGAGGGGTCCGTGTCCACTGGGACCGCTTCGTCCGCAAGCTCGGCTCGGGCACCGCCCCTTCGAGCTCGTCCAACTTCGAGGAGAGCGTGGGGGAGAGCAGCGGGTACGTGCGGTCCAGGCAAGGTCAGGCCCACACCGAGCCCCCGGACGATTGCCGGGTGGACGAAGTCGTCGTCGACAGAGAATGGTCGGACGAGATCAAGAGCAGCTCGGTCACCCACTCGGAGCACGACGGCACCCCCAACAAGTCTGGCAGCAACCACCATGGGGGCACCAACACCGACCGTGATAGCTTCGCGGTGCGGCCGGAGGGATTCTGGGGCCTGTGCCAGCCACTCATCATCCTCCGGTGGAGACTATGGCCCATCGCGTACTCGTTCTTCGCGACGCACTTCATCGACGAGAAGTCGGAGATGCATTACAACAAGGAGAACTGGTTTCTACGCAAGGTGAGCCTGACCTCTCCCTCATTTCATGTCATGTCTGCTGGGTATATGCGCGAATGCTCGGTCCGAAGCGGCAAATAGCTCTCGTACCACTCTCGTCATCGGGTGCATGCACTCAACATGCCACCAACGGGAATGTTCGGAGCAATGAACAATGGTTCAGTTCAGTTCATGACTAGTCTCCTACTCAGCCGGTTAGGGCGCGTCTCAATAAGACAGCGAGAACGAGACAGAGACACTCCCTAACCGGTTGGTCACTTGGATATAGACGGATGGAGGTTGTCACGACCACAGTCTAGTGCCGCGTCGAAGTCCACATCGACCGAGTTGAACGGGGTCCAGATTATGCTCAAGGCGCGGCGGCGCGGTCACAGTCTGGGTCGCGGACAGTCATACCACATAACATAACTGTCTGTGCGAGTCGCACAATGCAGACGGTCGGCGTGGTCGGCGGTTCGCCGGGGCAGAGCGACATCCGTAACAACCCTTCAACCCGTCTGTACGAGTGTTCCCAGACGGTTAGGGGTGTCTCTGTCTCGTTTCCGTTGCCTCCTGAGACGTACCCAACCGGCTGAGTGCGAGACCTTCCTATGGCAACATCGTTTCGATGATTGTTTTATCGCGCAGAACAAGATCGCGTGACATAGACTATCCTTCTGGCAGCTATTGCAACTCTTGTTCGAGGGCATTGCAGTTATGCTGCGAAGCCATGGCGGACTGGGCTCTCGTCCGTCATTGCGCTCACGGGGACACAACCTTGCGATGGCTGGACACCATGTGTATCAAACACGGGCATGAATAGTCTCACACGAGATACGAAGTACGGATACTCCCAGGCAGCCATGTCCGTTAGGCTTCGTCCGCAGTCTGAAGTGTCCTCCTCGAGTGACACTCATGCGTCGAGGCGAGCAGCGTGTCTCGCGACGACGTCGCGCGGCCCCCGTTTGTCTGACGTCACGCGTAGCTCCTGAGATGGTTTAGGACTTGTGCTTGCATACTCATTGGGATGAGCTGACACATCTGCTACAGAACCTGGCGATCTGGTCGTCTGCCTTCCTGCTCGTGAACTGGGCATTAGGTATCGGCTTTGCGCCCCGCCCGCTGACGCTCGCAGACAAGATCTTCCTGTACGGGATCACACCCCCGCTCGTGTTCGCGATCCCGCCTATGGTCATCTATGACTGGCCACGGGATCGCAACACGATATATCAATCCGTGCTCGTCTTCTCGACATGGGTATGGTCGATATACCAGGTCGTCTTCATGTGAGCTCTATAGCTTCGATGATGGGATGCTCGTCAGGACTGACTGTCACGCAGGTACGTGTGCGGCCAGTACAACGCCTCGCATGCGTTCTTCTCGTGTAATGGCAAGGACTACTTGACGTTGTTCTAGTAAGTCACCTCATTTTACCTCATTGACAGCACCAGCTCAGCAATAGGATAGCTACACTTCCGCTCTGCAGACTATCGCGCTATTCGGGTTGAAGCTTCAAAGGCTCCCCGCCATGCTCGGTGCCCTTGTCTTCTTCATACTGTAGGTTCATTTCTCATCACATCAGTCGCGCGCGTACTGATGCACACCCAAAGTGCATGTGGTCTCGTTGTCCCGGACAAGACATCGTTCATACGGAGTACGTGCTACTCTGCTCGCATGTAGGTGGACCCAGCTGACCGCACGACAGATCTCGTCAACTTCTTATTTTTCCAGGCCTTCTTGCTCTACATTCATTACATGCGTGAGAGCGCTGAGCGGCGGCTGTACTCCCTCCGCGACCAGCTCAAGGTGCAGTTCCGTGCGACGCAGAAGGCACAGGTCAACGAGCGGAAGGCTTCTGACTCGAAGCGCCGCCTCACTTCGTAAGTTGCTCCTCTGCTCGTTGTCAACCTAGCATTCACGCATACTGCGTCATAGATATGTCTTCCATGATAAGTATTCTCTCCATTGTTATTCAAATCTACACTGATAGTCGGGGGCGTCATGCACAAGTGCGGGTGCCCTTGAATACTGCATGTGAGGAGCGTGTTTTTATGCTCGGTGACCTCTACTCACACACAATCAGTGCTCGCTGTGCAGAACATGCAAGCGTTGGGCACTATCGCACAGGATATTGAGTTCAAGGCATTGGAGGGAAGTCTGAGCATGATGTCGAAAGGTTTGTGGTCGTGCTATTTGTGCCGTTCGCTGCTGACAGCATATCAGTCCTGAACGACGTCCTGGACTTGTGAGTCCCTCTGGCCATGTCGCTAAACATGACGACTAACAATCTGGTGGCAGTAACCGGATGGACAGCGGCCGCTTCGAGTCTGTCTTGAAGCCGTATAAGTTCCACCAAGTCATGCGCTCGCTCTTTGTGCCCCTGCGGCTGGCCACTGACGCTCGCCGTCTGGAGTTCATCATTGATCTGGACTCGACCATCGACGAGGTGGGTTCATTTGCTGTTGTTGCCTGGATAGCTAGCTGACAGCACTATCAGATGGCGCGCCGGGCGTTGTACGAAGCCATGGGCGAACCTGAGGACCAGATTAGGAGCCGACTGAAGGAACAACCCGAGGAATACGGAATCGTTGTTGGTGATGAGACGCGTTTGCGGCAGATCATCACGAACTTGGCAAGGTATGTTGGTTCGGTCTTCTCCCGCATCGCATCTGACTCGGCTTGGCGTGATGTAAAGCAACGCGTGCAAGTTCACTCAGGCCGGCGGGAAGCTCACCATCAAGACGAAGCTCGTCATCCCTGAGCGTCACTCAGAGGGCGAGGAGGACGATGAGGACGATGAGGATGAGGAGGATCGCGAAGAATTTCCGCGGGACGAGGAGAACAGCGCACCTCGCACAGACGGGAACGCCGGCGCCGAGTGCCCCCTTCAGCTGTCCAAATCCCACCTGACGCAGCACAATGTCCTCCACGGCGGCAAGGCTTCGCCACCTCTCGAGTGGATCGTCGTGCGGATCGAAGTGACGGACACTGGGTGCGGGATCAGGCCGAAGGACATGGTCCAGAGCAAGCTGTTTTGTGAGTGTGCCCATGTCAGCTCCTTCAACCCCAAGGGGTAGAAGAAACGCTAACGATGGCAATACCGTACAGCTGCCTTCAATCAAACTGAACAGGGTAGATTGCAAGGTGGCAAAGGTACTGGGCTGGGTCTGGCACTGGTTCGGCAGATCGTCAAGCTCAGCGGTGGGCGTCTCGGTGTGCAGTCCAAGGTTGGCGAAGGGTCGACGTTCTGGGTCGAGCTTCGTGAGTATATTCTGTACTTCATCTTCGCGCATAAAACTCACTGCGCATCCTCTAGCGCTTGGCGTCGGGACGAAGGCCATACCCGCCCTGAATTCGCCCGACATCGAAGAGGACGACTTCGGCTCCAGTCTCCGTGGGGCGGTGTATACGACCTCGAGGGATGCTATGCAAAAGCCTGGAATCGGGCCTTCGCACATGAATCCGCGCGTATCGTACCAGTTCAACCAGTCGTACTCTTCGTCGGCGCTTCATAGCATCATGGAACAAGGTATGGCGCCTCCATTAGCGTTGCTGATCGCAACCGTTGACGTTTTGGAACAGGAGGGCTGGTGGAGATATCGACAAAGCCGACGGACGGGCCCCTCACGCGAACCATCGGGGACCCTTCGACGGGTACGGCACCACAACATCCCTCGGACGAGACCACCCCGGTCAATCCGGAACGGCCACATCCGCTGCTCGAAAACTCCGACAGCACTGTTCGGGGCTTGCATCTCACTCACCTGCCGAAGGCGCAGATGTTCACCATTGACGGAGCGCTCATCTCACCAACACTTTCTGCCGGAACGACGGGCACGTTGCCCAGCCAGGCCGGCTCCGCCACCCACACTCCCGTGTCGTCCTTGCAGTATGAGACGAAGCTCAACGTGCTCGTGGTCGACGATGACCCTCTCACGCGCAAGCTCATGAGCAGGATGCTCACGCGGCTCGGGTGCAAAGTCACTACCGCAGAGAACGGGGAAATCGCGCTCGATCTCATCCTGAACGGCGCGCAGCAACGGGAGACGCCGTCGAGTGAAGACACCGGCTGTGGCGGGTTGTCGCTGGACGGTGTTATGACCGCCTCGATGTACGACGAGCATCGATACGCCGTCGTGTTCTTGGACAACCAGATGCCAGTGCTGTCGGGGCTGGAGGCCGTGACGAAGCTTAGAGCGCTGGGGCGGAAAGACTTTGTCGTCGGCGTGACCGGGAACGCCTTGCTCAGCGACCAGCAGGAGTATCTGGAGGCTGGGGTCGATCAGTGAGTCCAACGTTATGTCGTGGCACGCCCCGTGCGCTCATCTGCTCTCCCAACAGCGTTCTGACGAAACCGGTGTTCGAGAAGAGCTTGAAGAGCATGCTGAGCATCGCTGACGAACGTCGAAAACGAGGGTACCAGCCTTCACCGACGACCGAAGCGCCCGCGCAGCCGCCGACACATCCACAACCACAAACGCCGCCTCCATCGCAAACGACCGCCGCTGCTTCATGACAATGACTGCCCGTGCACATATCCGCGCACCCGCCTGCCCATATGCGCATGTTACGGCCTTCTCGTTGACCGTCTCTCCTGGTGTTCCGATAGTCTACTAGTTCTTCTTGGTTCTTCTGGCTGTGTTCGTCCCCATTGGTTCTTAGCCTCTCACTCACGACATCCGTATGCAACATTAGATATCTATATTGTACGTACTGCAACATCTACCTTGCATCCATCTCTTCACGCTGTCACCTCCACGCCCGCTGTTGCTACTCAGACCCGTGCTCGACTGCTTTCCCAACCCCGACCCATTCCCACCCCCGTCCCCTCACCTCCCACCACCTCACCTCCACATCTCCGCCTTCGTATTGCTGCGTTCGTGCTACGTGTCTCGCTTTCTCGGGCCCTCTATCCTCTACTCCCGCAACACCCCACATTCCCCACCGCATCCTCCACACGCCTGCCACTCATGCTCCCATCATACACGACTTCTTTTTGTGCTCTCGAGTCCCCACGCAAATGCATAATGCTCACGCCGTCGACGTCTCCATCTACCCGCCCCATCGCCAATATGCATTCGAGGCGCGGGTTGTTGCTAATATTAGTGCTTCGCGCTAGCTAATGTCCGTTTAATCTCCTCGCGTTTCGCTCCAGACCGCTTCTCGTTCTCCGCTTCCCACACCCGCGCTCCCCTTGTCATATCCTTCACGCCGCCGAGTCTGTGCTAGACTCTGCGCCTGCGCTCTGCCCTTCTTGTGGTGGTGTGCGCAAGGTTTCTGCTCCGATGTACCCGCTGCTGAGTCTCAGTCTGGTTTTCTGTTGGTGTCGTTTATCCCATTCCTAGCTCGACGATCGCTACGACCCACATGTCCGATAGATCTGCTACTCCGTCATAGTGTTCTACCGTAATACACGCTACGGCCATCACTGCGTTCGGTGTCGGCTAGTATCGTGGACGTGTGTATCTTGGTCAGTGTCCCCAGAGATGTCAGTGCGCATGCTGACATTGTGCCTTCTCTTCTTAGTGAGACGTCCCCTGCTATGTAGGTGAACAAGACAACGCGCGTCGTTCGTCTACGACGATCATCCTAGGTACACCATCCCGTCAAATTCTCGAGGCATGTCGCCGCCGGGGCGATCCCACGACAGTATGGCGATGGGCGCAGCTGCCCAGCCCGGGCCCCGCCTTCAACGGCCGTGTGTCAGCGTGAGCGGACATCGGTGATTCCAGGAGCTTCTTCGGCAAGAAGATCTGTCAGTGACGAGAGGTGGCCAAGGGAAATGCTCTGTGCAGAATCCAGATGAGCAGCGAACTTTGTCCTGTGCGACCAGCAAAGCTTTTGCGATTGTTCGGCGTGCGCTGATCGTTGGCGCTTGAGCTCCTCTAGGAGGTACGTCGCCTATATCGCGCGAGCTCTTAGATTTCTATATCCTTAACACCCAGTCGCCGACGACTGATGTAGTGCCAGACAAGCTCTGAACCGTCAACTAGAACTGGTGTGGTTCAACTCGCGCTATCGCAAGCTTTCTGCGTGGTACTAGTATGGTTCAAGGTATTCAATAAACAGTGTTACCTAGGTCCAGACACGCTATCCCGTCGCCGCATTCCTGGCTGGGCAATGCACGGCAAGATGTGGCATGGAATCTGTTTCATTGCTGAGCTTACATCGTTTTCAGTGCGGTGATACTTATTGAGTCAGTCAATGTTGCTGCCGGCAGTGAGGGGATTCTCTGGATAAGGAATGCGTGGGGTAAGCACGGGCAATGTAGGATAGAGATCTACGAAGCCAAGTCACCGATCGCTGCCAGGATTGTACCACATCCGACGTAACTTCTCTCTCCAAAGACAGATGACTGATACAGGATGTTACTACTAGGGTATCCATGTTGTTGGATGGCCATAGCAATTATGTGCCTCCGCTCCTCGTGTAGGTTAATGCGCATCGCATCGTGAGTATATATCCTGAGCATACTACTGAGCTAATACCTCTCGACCGACCAACATACCGGACTAGACTTGACTCACCACCAGCTCGTCCGGTTGCCCCCGCATTTATCTGTATGTCTGCCACGACTGCGACAGCGTGATCCCTCTAAACACCCTCTGTTTTGTTTGCAGACCCGCCGTAGCCATTGCGCCGCTAGGCTGACTCCCTGCCAGTATGGCGTCACCAACCTCCATACAGCTCGCGCAAGCCGAGCTTATTGCTGAGTTTCAAGCTATGTACGTACGCTCGCTGTGTCTCGTTTCGACCTTGTGTCTTGTGTGCTAATATAATCATCATGTGTAGCACTGTCGGCAACTACTGCGCGATGGCCGCGGAAGGTAGGCTCCCCACGAGCCTAGTAGTGCGAAGACTGATATGAACTGGTTAATCCAGTCTTGTTCTTCTATCACTGCATTGCATCGTTCCCTCGAGAGGTGAAGCTGTACTGGAGACGAAAGGTCAATGGTGGAACCACGTTATATTACTCGAACCAGTACTTCTACTTGCTAGTCACCCTCCTCACGATCTCGAGTGGAAGCCTTCCCTTCACAGACAAAGTGAGTTGATTGCTTCGTTCATGATTGCGGGAAATAACTTATCAATCACACACGTACCCCAGAGGCAGAGTACCTCGGCGTTCTTGAGAACAACGTGTGACGTCCGCTGATTTGAACCTCCATATCTCCATAGTTGCGATTTGTTTGCTAAGGCCACTTTCGGTATCCAGACATTATCGTACATTCCATGGGCAAGTGAGTGACTGATCATGATAGCGTAAATGCTCAGCTACTGAACTCTCCTTCAGTGTTTTCTACTCTACGCACGCTCGCTTTGACTCGCCGGTTGTCTTTGGCTGTCCTGGTGTTTGTGTTATCTGCCGCACCCACTGTGGTGAATCTGGTAGGTGCCTTTAACACAGGAACGATCGCCTAGCTGACAATAACCGTCGCCATGGCGGCCTCGTTGTTTAGAGCAGATATTACTATCACATATCAGGCAGCTTGGTTCCTGACTTGGGATGCCAGCCGATGGATAACGTTGACACGAAGACGACGGAGATGTGAGTATCAGCCTGCCACAACTGCCATATGTATCTGACTATGAATCCTATGACGACAGCTGTGCGTGTTTTAGCTGTCCTCGATCGGTGGAATCTGTGTTCACCGATCTGCTGGTAGTCGTGATTGTCTCGCGGTGCTCCCTCATCCTCTCTGACGGAATTTTGATCTTCATTACCTGGTCAACTGTGCGGAGACGAGCGGCGTACCATATCAACGCCGATGGTGAGAAGACTCTCGCTGGTATATTGTGGCAAGATGGTGAGCATGATATCGATTTTCAGTAGTATTGGCAAAGTGCTGACACGGACACTCCAGGGATCTTGTACTTCGTGTCAGTACTTGTCCTAACGTTACACTCGTATGCCGCGGCGCAGCTCATTTAGGATTTCAAGAGTCCTCTTTGGACTGAACCTGCTTCACTTCGTCTTGACACTCCTTTCGGTGAGTAGTCTACACAAGGCACTGTAATGACTCTGAATGTCAACATACACCGGGGGCATCGATGCATGGGACAGCCTGTTCCATTCTAGTTAAATAGATTTCATAGGCCAAATTTGACTACGATAGGTCAGGATGTTATCTACTTGTTGAATACTTGTTATATTTTACATGGAAAAATGGAAAGAATCTCTGTGGGACGGCACTGTTCCATGTTAGTTCTATGCACCCTTTGAATCCTTTGGAACAGGCTGTGGCACGGCTGTTCCACGCAATATGAGCCACTGATGGCTTTACTGTGGGACAGGTCGTTCCACAAATGAGCCACTTGTGGTGGAGCACACAATGAGAGGACAAAGGACAAAGAATGGACCGGTCTGTTCCATGCTTGTTCCATGGATTGGTTCTTTTGACAATATGGTTAGAATATATATGATGTGACACCCATGGATCTATGATGGAACAGACAGAACTATATAATAGCCATGGCTGATTTAAAACCGCTGGCCATATGATGGGACATAGTGTTCCACATGAGAATTAGTACTATGCAGGTTCAGAATTAGTGTCAAAATGATTGGAAGTGCTTGGCCTGCAATTGCCTGAAATTACAGTAAGGTCAGTAGCATGTTTACCACTGTTTGAGTTCAACACTGGCCCGTGATGCTCTTGAGCACATGTATCAAGCACACATAGCAAGTGAGCACTTGAGTGAGCACACTTAGCACTCGAGTGTACTTAGCACTCGAGCATTATAACAAATTAGCGCTTGGGCGGGATTAGCATTAGCACTCACGAGCACACTTAGCACTCGAGCATTATGGCAATATTGGAACTCGAGCATTATAGCAAATTAGCACTCGAGCGGGATTAGCACCCAAGCGCACGTAGCAAGTGAGCACTCGAGCACACTTAGCACTCGAGCATTATAGCACTCGAGCAGGATTAGCATTAGCACTCGAGCACACTTAGCACTCGAGCATTATGGCAATATTGGAACTCTATAGCACTCAAGCGGGATTAGCGTTATAGCAAATTAGCACCGGAGCACACGTAGCAAGCGAGCACTTGAGCATTATAGCAATATTAGCACTCGAGCGGGATGAGCACCCGAGCACACCTAGCAAGCAAGCACTCGAGCACACTTAGCACTCGAGCATTATAGCACTCGAGCACATGTAGCAAGCGAGCACCCGAGCACACCTAGCAAGCAAGCACTCGAGCACACTTAGCACTCAAGCATTATAGCAATATTAGCACTCCAGCATTATAGCACTCCAGCAGGATTAGCACTAGAGCACCTGTAGTAAGTGAGTGCTCGAGAACCCTGAGTACTCGAGCAGGATTAGCACTCGAGCAGGATTTGCACTCGAGTGGGATTAGCACTCGAGCACATGTAGCAAGCGAGCGTACTTAGCACTCGTGAGCACGCTTAGCACTCGAGTGTACTTAGCACTCGAGCATTATAACAAATTAGCACTTGGGTGGGATTAGCATTAGCACTCATGAGCACACTTAGCATTAGCACTCACGAGCGCACTTAGCACTCGAGTGTAACTAGCACTTGAGCACACTTAGCACTCGAGCACATGTAGCAAGCGAGCACTTGAGCATTATAGCAATATTAGCACTCGAGCACACTTAGCACTCGAGCATTATAGCAGTATTAGCACTTGAGCATTATAGCAATATTAGCACTCGAGCGTTATAGCAAATTAGCACTCGAGCGGGATTAGCATTAGCATTTGAGTGCACTTAGCACTTGAGCATTATAGCAATCTTAGCACTAGAGCACGTGTAGTAAGCGAGTGCTCGAGCACCCTTAGCACTCGAGCGTTATAGCACTCAAGCGGGATTAGCGTTATAGCAAATTAGCACCGGAGCACACGTAGCAAGCGAGCACTTGAGCATTATAGCAAATTAGCACTCGAGCGGGATTAGCACCCAAGCACACGTAGCAAGTGAGCACTCGAGCACACTTAGCACTCAAGCATTATAGCACTCGAGCAGGATTAGCATTAGCACTCAAGCGGGTTTAGCACCCGAGCGCACGTAGCAAGCAAGCACTTGAGCATTAAATCAATATTAGCACTCGAGTGTTATAGCAAATTAGCACTCGAGTGGGATTAGCATTAGCACTCGAGCACATGTAGCACTCGAGCATTATAGCACTCGAGCACACTTAGCATTCGAGCATTATAGCAATATTAGCACTCGAGTGTTATAGCAAATTAGCACTCGAGCGGGATTAGCATTAGCACTTGAGCACACTTAGCACTTGAGCATTATTAGCATTGGTACTCGAGCATTATAGCAATATTAGCACACATAGCATGTGAGCACTCAAGCACACTTAGCACTCAAGTATTATAGCAATATTAGCACTCAAGCGGGATTAGCATTAGCACTCACAAGCACACTTAGCACTCGAGCACATGTAGCAAGCAAGCATCATTGTGAAATTAGCACTGAAGTTGAGTTAGCCCTAAAGTGGCACTGGAGCATGGCTCATTTTTAAAAAAGAACGTTAACTATTAGTTGAGCACAAAATCAGTGATTCTCCAGTACCTTACCATATACCATAGTTGTCTCAGCACCTTCCTAGCATGGTACCCATCATCAAGTAGCAACAGATAGTATTGCACCAATGGCACACTATGTCCCATCATATGGCCAGCGGTTTTAAATCAGCCATGGCTATTATATAGTTCTGTCTGTTCCATCATAGATCCATGGGTGTCACATCATATATATTCTAACCATATTGTCAAAAGAACCAATCCATGGAACAAGCATGGAACAGACCGGTCCATTCTTTGTCCTTTGTCCTCTCATTGTGTGCTCCACCACAAGTGGCTCATTTGTGGAACGACCTGTCCCACAGTAAAGCCATCAGTGGCTCATATTGCGTGGAACAGCCGTGCCACAGCCTGTTCCAAAGGATTCAAAGGGTGCATAGAACTAACATGGAACAGTGCCGTCCCACAGAGATTCTTTCCATTTTTCCATGTAAAATATAACAAGTATTCAACAAGTAGATAACATCCTGACCTATCGTAGTCAAATTTGGCCTATGAAATCTATTTAACTAGAATGGAACAGGCTGTCCCATGCATCGATGCCCCCGGTGATACGCTCATGATCTCGGGCTGAACGGACCAAATAGTTCCATACCACGTATCAAGATGGCAGCTATGTTACTGCATTTACCGAACCGTGCGTGTCCAAGCTGTAGAACTGCCAAGGACGTATTGACCGATCGTCATTCAGCCTTACTGCCATTCTGGTCTCGCAGTTCCTGCTCGATCTGCAAAGTGCGAATCTTCACGCACTAGATATGTGCACTTCGAGCACGCAATCATATGCCGACGGCGAACCGCTCCGCTCTCGAGGCGGCTCTCTTGTGTTTGAGAGATTCGTAGGATCACTGGGGAGCTCCTTTGGACCTGGCGCAGGGTCCAGTGCCGAGGATATCGAGGATACGTGGGACGTCGACAGAAGCACCAGGAAGCTTGTCATAGAGCCAGCCGAGGAAGAGAAGAACGTATCTCAAGTATGTGGTCACCTGTAGGGAATGCACGCTGAACCGATAATCTTCTCTCCATTGTGAGTCTTGAAGTAGAACTACTAGCGACTTCTTGCGGTGCCGTGTTCACCTCGATGATCAATGTGTTCCGAGACGCAGCACCGCATCCGAAGACCAGACGGAACCCAGCCGTTGGCTCAGCATATCGGATACGACAGAGCCTAGTTACTCAGCAAGACACGAGAGTACGAAGCATATGTCGGGGATCTAGTAGGCCAACACCATGGGCCGTCACCGATTCCTGCCCAGTGATGCCAGTCAAGGAATTTGAACAGAGTCGACAACGTATCAGCTGCCATGACGTGAGAGAGACAATCCTAAGGACCTCGTGGACATAGAGCTTGGACAGCGATAGAAGGTGTGTAGTCATGGTCGAGGCTTCCCCGATACTAGTACTCGACCCTCGGGTCTTGTGATACTTGTGCGTCCAGTGAAAGAGCTAAAGATCAGCTTCTGCCAATGGACGTCGAACTCGAGGTAGTATGTCATTGATATGCGAAGCAGAGACCTACTGGTGGTGACCCTTTCGACTAATTAAATATTTTCGGGGTGGTCTTCTCAGCGACTTTGCGTTTCTCTGTGAGGTGGAGTTGACAGGATATCGGCCGTCCTCAAAATGAGGAAGGTCCTGGCGGATGGAGCCGGGTGAATGTATCCGGGCGTGCCCGATGCTGGGAGGCTCAAGCGCCGAGGCTCGTTTGAACTTGGACATGATCCACCTCTCGACGAGCTAACTCATTCCTCGAGCTCACAGCTTCCGGTGCCTACTCCAGTACATACTGCACACACAACAGACTGGTCATTACCAGCCAGTGGTGTACTCAGTACTCACTCATAAGATGAAATACAACTTGTGACTATGTATGTCGCACAGTGGCACCTCTACCATTTTCCGAGTCCATGGCACGGACACTAAGAGTTTCCACACCTTCCACGGTAGCAAGACCCCCTGCTCTGGCCTGCATCTATACTAACGGCTGCTTAGAACTCAGGTATTGAAGAGAATAAACGTCGCTCAGGAGCTACACATACCATTAAGTTGTGACCTTGGTTCCGGGAAAGCAGGCCCTGCCCTTCCACCGAACGGCTTCAGTACCTACAGCCTGACTACAGCTTCCACTGAATGAGCGGATCCATTACCACGGTGAGAACTCTCACGATCCACACATGCTTGATAGAGTGCTCTCACTCATGCGAAGCTATCCTCACTGCAGGGTCACTTTCACAAGCCATACAAAGCCCATGTAAAGAGCCGTGGACCATCCATGGATGTGCCCATCCCTCCTCGCTCAAACTACGTCTCAACACGCAGTTTCAACCATGCCAGAGTCAAACGTCGACGTTCTCATCATTGGCGCAGGTCCGGCAGGACTGATGTGCGCTAACGCTCTGAACAACGCGGGGGTGAAGGTGCGCATCGTGGACAAGAGGTATGTTTCAGCTGTCTTCATGCAAGCACATCTGTGACTACGAACAAAGAGCGGCGGGCATCGAGGCGGGACAGGCAGACGGCATCCAACCCCGTACCCACGAGATCTTGCAAGTACGCGTCGTTTCACATACATTCATCATGCAGCGGTCTATCTAAACTGATCGTTAATGTAGAGCTATGGACTGTTTGAACGCTTGATGCGGGAAGGGAGGGAGATACACAGAAACGTGAGCTTCACCTGTCTCTCTGCGGAGTCTAGGGTGACGCTCTCTACCAGGCCTTTTACTACCCTGGACGTGACGGCGGGATCGAGGTACGTGTATAGTCTTTTGGCATATTGGAGTGCAGCTCAAGACTGCTTGTAGAGGGTAGACCGCATGGCAGCCATTTCATCACCCACTGCTCGGTACCCATACACGGTATGTGTCCCGACCCGTCAGAGGACTGTAGATTCATGGAAAACCTAGATGACACGTCATCAAGGCGGCACTGAAGCACTGTTCCGGGATGCCATGAAGCTCAAGGGCCTGGAAGTGCAGCAGGCCACCGCGCCAACATTGCTAGAGCTCTCCAGCTCGGACTCATCGGATCTCAAGGACCCAGACACCTATCTGGTGAAGGTGTGTATCCTCCGCTGCATGTTCATGTACATCGATTGGACCAGGAGTCTAGGCCGTGCTTCAGCACCTGGACGGGCCCGAAAACGATCGTGAGGTGGTACATGCCAAGTTCGCACTCGGAACCGACGGTTAGAATCCCGTTATCGCGTCTTCCGGTCACTCATGCTTTCGCTAGGCGCACACTCGTGGGTGAGGAAAGCGATGGGAATCCAACTAGAGGGAGGACACACTGGTAAAGGATCCACGGCTTTTCAGGAAGCTGTGACAACTAACGTCTGTCTGCCTCGCTAGACTTCGTGTGGGGAGTGGTCGACTTTGTACCCGACACCGACTTTCCGGACATTCGCAGCCGTACCGTCATCCACTCTGCGTATGGTAGCATCCTCGTCGTGCCACGCGAAGGCGACCTCGTTCGGCTCTATGTGCAACTCACGGATCATGATATTGTCGACCGGCAAACCAACCGTATCGATAAGGCGCAAACGAGCCCCGAGAAGCTCGTCGAAGCTGCTGCGAAGATTCTGCAGCCTTATCGCCTGAAGGTCATCGGCGAGATCGAGTGGTGGACCGTCTACATCAGTACGTCAACCGGTCTCTTTGCAAGATGCTCCAGCTTTCCCTGACACTTGTTCCACGCCAGTCGGCCAGCGAGTCGCAGAGAAGTTCTCGATAGAGGATCGGATCCTCATCGCAGGTGACGCCTGTCACACCCATTCTCCGAAAGCAGGTCCGTCGCTCCAATCTCTGCCCTCTCGCCCGCTTCCTAATGCGTCCCGCTCACAGGACAAGGGATGAACGCCTCCATGGGAGACACTCACAATCTCGGTAGGTGTTGCACGTGGATCGAGTACTTCCGCCGGTATCTCACACCCGCCACCCTATCGCATAGCGTGGAAGCTCGCATACGTGTTGAAAGGATGGGCAGACATGAAGCTGCTCCGCACCGTATGTCCCCCTTCTCGCGCTGTCGCCCGACGACGCGGACAGTCTATCTCACCCCGCGCGATCTTCCACAGTATGAAGGGGAGCGGCGCAAGTTCGCCCAGGACCTGATTGAGTTCGACCGCAAGTGGGCGACGCTCTTCTCAGGCAAGCCCCGTACAGAGGACCACCAGGACGGTGTGACCCACGAAGCCACGCTCGGGTACGCCGCCTTCTCCCTCTCCACGCCTCCCGCCCTGCCTGCGTTTCTCTGTATACTGCACTACCCCCACCTTCCCACCGCACCTCCCTACTCGCGCACGTTACGGCGGCCCATGCTGATGCCACGTATGCCTTCGCAGAGTGTTCAAGATGTTCGGCGGCTTTACGAGTGGGATCGGAATCCGCTACGCGCCGTCGATCATCGTGCAGGACGCGCACCAGGCCGCCGCGGCGAAGCTCGTCGTCGGCGAGCGCATGCTCCCACACGTCTTCATCCACGCCGCGGACGCAAAGCCGACGAACATCCACGACCTCCTCCCCGCGGACACGCGCTTCAAGATCCTGGTCTTCGTGGGAGACGTCAAGGCGGAGACGGGCGCCGCGCAGCTCCGCGCGCTCGAGGAGCGCATGCGGCGCCCGACGAGCTTCCTCCAGCGGTTCGCGCACGGCGACCACACGCAGATATTCGACGTGCTCTGCTTCACGGCCGCGGAGCGGGATGCGGTGGACTACACTGGTGCGCGCTGCATGTCTTCACCGTTCGCGTGCGCGCATTCTCACACAGGCTCGGGACAGACGTTCCCGAACTATTCAGGCCGCATTGGTCAAAGTACGCTCTCTCCTGCGGAGATACAGACCTTCGCAATAGCTGACCGTTCGTTGCAGGGTTCTTGTGGATGACGTCGACGTCCAAGGGCGGATGGGCGGTGGTGGCTTTGCCGCTTATGGCATCGACCCCAACGTCGGTGCCGTCGTTGTGGTGCGTCCTGACGGATATGTCGGCACGGTCGCGCCCCTCGACCACGTAGAGGCCGTGGACGAGTACTTTGCGGGCTTCATGCTGTAGATGTGAATCGGCTATCCTGTGTCCATCTTCTGAATCATGAATGGTCAGTGCTGCTCATGTTATCATCTTCATGCGTTCGAACTTCGAATGGAGCTGATCAGTTTGGGATGCAGATATAGAGCGTCTCTGTCAAGGTGTATCTCTCTCTGTTGCATGTAAGAATCATATATGAGTACATCATGGGTTATCAAGCAGCCCCCCAATGAGTCGGAGGCGATGTGCTGCAGTGCGTTTGAGGGCCGGGGACCGAGTCTTCCCGAGTCGTGCAATCGCGAACTCCACAAGTTGAAGGGTCGATAGACCTGATGTGAGTGTTCATCATCGTTTTTCTGCTGGTACGCAATGCGCTGTGATGTCGCGATTCGTCAGTCTATCGAATCGCATCATCCGCGATGCAGTTTGTTTGTTTGTTTGTAATCCTAGTTTACCGCCCTCGAGGGCCTAGCCCTATGGTAGGCAGTACATGACAAGGTAACTACACGTTCGACCAATAAACCAGGGAAAAAATCACGTAGCGATAGCAGGGGGGTGAGGGAGTAAAGTCGAGGCACGGCGACCAGGGCCATTAAGTGTCAGAGCGCGGCCGAGGCCTTGTAGAGTAAGAGAGAGTGGGGAGAGAGAGATGTCCGGGATAGAGTAGAGTATAGTCGTATAAAAGAAGGGCTCCCCGTCACGCGCTGTCCCCACAGCCCCCGGCCCTCGAGCGGGCAGGGCCATGGGTTCTAAACCTGCTGTAGGGTTTCAATCCCTTCTACAGTCAGGGAGCCAAGTCGCAGTTCCCCGCTTCCTGTCAAAACTCCGCCATGCGCAGAGAAGAGGAACAGCGCGTGCCGTAGCCGAGAAGAAAAAGACGAAGAAGAAGAGGCACCTCCAGCTCCATGTCGCGGGCGGAGAGCTGCCCATGCTGCCTCCCCCGAGGGGTCCCGAGGGCGGCAGCAGAGGCAGCTCAGTTGTCGAGTATCGCTTCGAGGGTCGGGGACGTCTACGGGACAAGAGTCAGCGAGGGATATCGGGAGAGTGCGGGTAGAGTCTCAGGTCTCATCGTCGCGCAGGGCCGGCAGTGCGCCGAATGTCCGTCGGAATCGATCGGTCGCGTTGACGTATCCGAAGAGAGGACGAAGGCTGTCGTCCGAGTTGAGTAGCACCTTGAGGGTGCGGCCGGAGAAGCCAAGCGGGGCGTAATGGACAGCGCGGTGGAAGGCGTAGGTCAGGCATTGGAGCAGGAAATGAGCAACAGTCTCCGGGGCTTCTCCGCAGGTGGGGCATGTCGAGGTGAGCAACTTGCCGATGCGCTCCAGGTAGGAGTAGAGCGGGATGTGACCGGTTCGGAGCTGCAAGAGAAGGTTAGCATGACGGCGGGGTAGCGTAGCGGCTCTCTCCATGTATTTCTTGGACGGCATCTTCCCGTCAATCCTCCCCATTCGGATACCGCGTTTGGAGGTGCGCCACCGCTCACGAGCGATCCGCTCGAGTTCTTGCTGATAGTTTTGTCGCGCTCTTGACACGCTGAGAGGGAGGGGCTTGCGCAGCTCGCGCGGAAGGCGGCCTGGCAGGCTCGATTGTCCACTCGCCGCCTCTTTCGCCGCCTCGTCTGCCGCCTCATTGCCCGGGACGTCTTCATGCCCCGGGACCCATCTGAGAGTGAGTCGAAGTCCCGGGTTCACCGCCTTGAGCTTTTTGACGTAGCTATGAAAGATGTCAGTAAGGTACCTCCCCGGAGCCGCCGTGCGCAGCGTCGATGCCTGTATTGCCGCCGTGTTGTCCAGCGCTATGGATGCGCGTCGAAACGGGCCTTGTGTACGCTCCGCGAGCAAGAGAATGAGGGCGAGGATGGTGGCGACGATCTCCGCCTCGTAGACGGTGTGCCGTTTGGAGGGCCCGAGGTAGTACTTGAGGACCTTGGGGCGCCGTCGCCCGGGCGCGTAGAGCACCGCCGCCGCTCCGACTCCTCCGTCTATGTCGGATCCGTCCGTGTAGACCCGGTACGCGCCCCGCCTCGCCCATCTCTCGTCATCCTCGATCGCCTTCGCTCGATCTTTGATGACGTGTGTGCGGTGTCCGGGCGTCCAGCGCGGGTGCAGACGGGACGGGGCGATGCGCTCCGTGTGCTTGTGGTCGAGGAAGGGGCGGTAGGCGTCCATCAGCTCGTGGAGGGAGGAACGGTGTCAGCGGACAAGCTTCCGGGCGGCCTTCTGTACGTGCGTGGCGAGGGGGTGGGTGCGCGGGAGCGCACACAGGCGCACCGCAGAGCGGTGCGCCAGCCTGTCGACGAGGAGGTCAAACGGGAGCAGGTTAGTGTGAGCTTCGAGCGCGTCCGTGGCGGACGAGCGAAGGGCGCCCGTCATCACGAGGAGCGCCTGGCGCTGCACTCAGGCGAGCCGCCTAATGTTGCCGACGGAGCCATGCCTCCTCTTCTGCCCTTGAAGCCTGCGAACGGGGACGAGGAATGTGTCAGATGCATAGAGCATGCTGGGGATAACGACAGCGAGGTACAGCCGTCGCACTATCCCCAGCGTGAGCCCATTCCTCGTCCTTGCTAGGCGACGTAGGAGGGCGACCCACTTCGCGCCTTTCGAGTGCGCGAGCGCCGTGTGTTCCCGGAACTTGAGGTTCTGGTCGATGAGGACACCTAGAAAGCGATGGTAAGCCACTGCGGATATCACTGTACCGTCCGTGAGGCGCAGGTCCGGCCCCGTGTCCTTGATGAGAGCCTTGCAGTTCACTAGGCCGAATTTGTCGAGCGAGTACGCCGAGTTGTGTGAGATGGACCAGTCGAGACCGCCGCTGTGCCGCTCCAGGAAGTCGCGGATCATGACATGACAGTCGGCGAAGGTGTTGCCGGTGGTGACGAGTGCGACATCGTCCATCGAGCTGACTGCTAGCTCGCCGCCCTTGAGCCGCACGCTGTCGATGAGGTCAGAGTTATAGAAGGCGTAAAGGATCACCGAGAGTGGACAGCCTTGGTCGATACCACTCATGATCTCGAACAGCGTCGACTCGAAGTCGTCAAACTTGAGGCGGGTCTTCCTCCCATCGAGTTTCGCTCGCAGCCATTCCACGTACTCCGTCGGGACCCCCCGCATGCGCAGGTTATGGAACAGTCGCTCCGGGACGGCAGCGGGGAACGCGGACTTGATGTCGAGGAAGACCACTGAGGCAGCCTTGCGCTGGCGCCACGCGTCCTTGATCGTCTTGGTGACCAGGTGAATGGAGTCGGTCGTCGTTCGTCCTGTGCGGCCTCCGAACTGGTAATTGGCTAGAAGGGAGTGGCGCTCAGCCTCGTACACCAGCACGTCTGCCACACACCGCGAAAGGATCTTCGAGGCGCAGTTCAGCAGAGCGATCGGGCGCCATGCCTTGGCCACTGTGTAATCCGCCTTTCCGGGCTTCTTGAGGACGACAGTGTCGGATATCTTCCAGCGGTCGGGGTAGTAGTGGAGGTCGAATGTCGCCCTGAAGAGACGTCCCAGCAGCGGTGTTAGGGTGTCGCTGCAATGTTTGTAGACCTCGTTGGGGACGGCGTCCGGCCCGGCCGCTTTGAACGAGCGCAGCGACTTGATCGCCTGCCGGACCTGGCCGTCTGTGATGGGCTTGAACGAGAACTTGGGGCGGGGTACGGGCCTCCCGGGACTTGAACGTCGCTTGGCGGGAGGAAGAACACGCCGTAGAACTCCTTCCCCTTGTCGGGGTTCGAGGTGACAACCTTGTGCCGGCCGTCGGGCTCTGCCACCTTCAGTGGGGGGATGCGAGAGCGTCCGCCATCCGTCGAACCTGTTTTGAGAAACCTGTTAGCATCCCAGATGGTCTTCGCATCCACTGAGTCTATCCACTCGTTCCAGTGGTCTTTCTTTGCTGTGCGGATGGCGTCAGTATACCGGTTACGGAAACGGCGGTACTCAGCATGCGCAGGGTGTGCCCGCGCCGCCCGGTGCTCGTGTGCGACCCGTCCCAGTCTCTCTTTCTCCTTTCTCATCTTGGTGAGCTCCTTGGACCACCAACGTTTCGCGTAGGGCGTGTCTGGGGAGAGAGGTACGTGCTCCTCTACCGTGGCTTGCAAGTCGTCCATGAGCGCTGCGAGGGTGTCGTCGAAGTGCTGTTGTGTCGTGATCGCACCCGGGAGGGCCTGTGCGTTTAGTCGTGCAGCGAGCAAAGTGTCGAAGTCGCTCCAGTCCACCTTGCGGAAGTCGCGTCGGATCCGCTGCGGCGCCTCCTCGGTCGGCAGCTCGAAGACTGTAAGAATGGGGAAGTGATCTGTTAGTATCGGGCGCAGCTCCTCCGCTACCCTGCACGAGCGTAAGCATTCTAATAACAGCTCGGAGCAGAAGACATTGTCGGGACGGGTGCGGGACTTAGCGTTCATGGACTCGAGTGTGGCAACCGACGCGGGGAGGGCCATCTCCATGCCGAGGTCCGCTACTCGGTTGATGAGCAGCTCGGCACGAACGAGGTTGTTCCTAGAAAAAAGCTGGTGATTAGTCGGGTCGTCCCAGTTGGGATGGTGTCGGTTGAAGTCTCCCAGCCACACTACGAGGTGTTCGCCGTCTCCGGCCGCCATGAGCGCCCGAGCTGCGCGAGTGGCGGCGTGGATCGCCGTGTCGTGTGCACCGTCCACGTAAAGGTTGAAGATGTGGATTGTCGCGCCTGCCGTCTTGATTGAGACCGCTGTGATGTCCGGGTGAGGGACGTCTACCGGGGCCCATGTGTTAGTCGAGATGCGAGTGTTGATGAGGAGGACAGCGCGAGATCGTCCGGCAGTGTCCCTGTCGCGAACCGCTGGGTATACGGTTCTCCAGTGCGGGGTGCTGCGAGTGAGTCGAAGATGGTCGAGATAGGGCTCTTGGATGGCTAGGATGTCGTAGTCGGAAGGGAGGGCGCTGTGTAGCAGTTCGAGTTGACCGTCTAGCGATTTGTTGATATTTTGCTGCCATATGCGAAGAAGTGGGGTGCCTGGGGCTGTCAATATGTTGCGGGAGGAGGGTCACGAGGTGGCGCGCCGAAGAATCCATCCAGGTTGGCCTGGCGGGGGCCTTGAGTCGCCGGCGCGGAGGGGAAGCGGTGCGCGATTTGGTCCCAGAGCGACGGAGGTGGGGGCGCGCGTGCTAGGAGCTCGTCGTCGGTGACCCAAGTGCTGGGGTCGCTCGTGACGAAGTACCTAAAACCATTGTCAGCGCGTCGTGAGGCGAACTCACGCACCTTCCTGCGGTATGCGGGGCATGAGCGATCCCACGCCACGTGTCCGTCCTCCTCGCAGTTCACGCAGCGGAAGTGGGCGGGGTCCTTGATCGCGCACTGGTGGGTGGGGTGGTGGCCCGTGCATGCCGCGCAGACCGGATGTTGACACGGGCAGTCCCTCGCCAGGTGGCCGTCATAGGCTTGGCAGTTGAGGCATCGCGCCGGCTCCTTGATGTCGCGCCGCACGATCACTCTGCGCCCGCCGATCGTGAGCCCCTTGAGTGCTTGATTGGCCTGGTCGACGCTGTGGAAGGTCAGTCGTACGTGGGCGGAGGGTTGGCCCGGGTATCGCTTTTCAATCTTCTTGATCCACTCGGCATAGGTGATAGCTCCTTCTTGAAGTCCGTGAGTGTGCTCGATCTCGCGCCACGCTTCCGCGTCGTACGGGTTGAATCCGACGGGGACGCATTCCGCGACCAGTAGGTAGGTGCGTTCGACGATCTTGGCACTTGAGCCCATCTTCCTGGTGAAGGAAGTGTTGACGTGGGGCCTGAGCAGCCAGCGGGCCATGTCTCGAGAAGAGAGGGTGAAGACGACGTCCCCATGTTGCTGGATCTTCGCGGATTCGACCGCCGCGTCCTTCGGGGGGTGAGCCCCTCCCCCGCCTTTATGTCGACCGCTTGCCGGGCCCGCTCCAGGGCCTCCCGGTCCGACAGCCTCGCGCCCTCCGCGTCGGTGATAGCCACGCCTCGCACCAGCAATTGCCGCTGGAGGAGGTCGGTGAGGTCCACCGCCCGGCGGGTACGTGTGGGGGCGGTGTCTAGCGTTAATTGGGGGGGGACAGGGGGGCGCACCTGTCGATACTTGCGAGTCTCGTACCGCGTGCATGTCTTCGCGTGCTACTGCCATCGCAGCCGTCGCTGCCTCCAGTCCCTTCCTCGCCTCCGATAACTGCCCCGCGCACTCTAACATCGCCCTTCGCGCCGCGTCCATCCCCTCCACGCTCGATGCCACCTCGTTCTCGACTTTCTCTGTGTGCGTGTCAAGGCGGAGCGTGATTTGCATCTCGACCCGCTCGGCGACCGAGGCGGCCAGCTTTCCATTCAACTTCTTGTAAGAGACTGCCTTGGCCAAATGGGCGAAGGCGATGA
Organism: Daedaleopsis nitida; assembly: GCA_022606115.1. Taxonomy (NCBI): domain Eukaryota; kingdom Fungi; phylum Basidiomycota; class Agaricomycetes; order Polyporales; family Polyporaceae; genus Daedaleopsis; species Daedaleopsis nitida. Next base: position 811,555 of record JABYQM010000013.1, read on the forward strand.
GCGACTTGCGCGTGAGGTCGGCGGTCGGGGCTGAAAGCGCCGCGATGCAGTATGTTGGCAGTATGATCATCTTGCATCCGTCGCACAGCATTGAGAGATAAGATAAGACTCTGGACTCAAGCGAGTTGATCCTGATTCATGGTATACTATTTCCACACTAGTAGCCTATCACAGTGCCATTGTCAATATCGCTGGAATTCGAAGGCATGACTATGTACTAGGACGATGAAGTGACGCGACGGTCGAGACAATGTTACTGATAGAACAAAGTTCGGACTCCGAGCAGCACCAGCGACAGCGTACACCTTTCTCTCGTCCTCGGTTTCCTTTGCCTTTTTAGACTGGCTCTAACTGGCTGGGTACGAGACTACGTATATTCGACAGCCTCTAACCATGAGATGTTACTTCGAGATTCTTGGAGCAAGTGATGTCCTCGGTGATCTCTACCCTCTCGCCTCCGACAGTGTTGCTAATCTCGTCTGAGGAGTCGAGATACCCGGCGGTTTGCCTGAATGTCAGTGATCCATAGTCAGGGAAGCTTGGATATGAGCCCTCGTCAAAGTTATCCCTGTCAAGATCGCATGTAGTCTTCATATTGGATGCTTGGAGATTGAGCAGGCATCGGCAGACAAGAATTGAGGTTAGGCTGTGCGAGAAGGTAAGTATGAGAAGTCTACCAGGAACTTGGTAGTATATAAACATACGGCTCCGTGAAGATGCTCACGTAGCTGATACCCTCAAAAGCGACGTTTATCTGAATTCACCGAGAAAATCATGAGCAAAACAGTCGCTCCCAGAGACTCGATGATACGGTATAGTAGTACTCACTGAGATCAGAGTAAACGTGAGTTGGAGGCTGTTCAGGACGAGTAGGGTGCTAACAAAAATGCGGCGGGTCATCAACATTGCTCACTGAGCATAGTGAAACCTCGCCTGCCGATGGAACGCACAGAAAATAGACGGTTCCTAAGAAGTGCAGAAACTATCAGCATAACCCACGCGAGTGATTTCAGACTGCTGTACATACCATCGCGTACCATGATATCGGCGAGAAATACGGGAGATATCCAACGAATCCTACGCGTGCGAGTAGCAGTGGATTCGGAGAACCACGCGACGAGGACGACGAGAGCATCGGAGGCCATTTGGCATGTTCGCGATACGATGGTCGCTGACAAAATACTGATTTTCGGAGGCGAATCAATCAAGGTAGCTTGTCTAGACGTACCGCTATGAAGCAATAAATCAGATTTGGTCATTTGTTACAATCTTGGACCAACTTACGTCCTTGCCATGGAAAAAGTTAGGGTGTCAGCTCCAGTACATCCTGTGGCAGGGTCATTTTCTCCTGCGATGTACGGCAACATCACCTATGATTTGAGGTGAGTTTAGTACCCCTCTGATAATAGAGGTGTTGCACAGATGATATTCACAAAGTTTACCACAACTGTACCCATTGCAAGAAGTAGAACGGAAACAGTGACAGGCCTGTTGCGGCATAGCGCGTGTGCTCGGAGGGCGGAGAATGCTATAACCGAAGCAAAATCAAAACCTCGATGGTCCATGTTAGGGCAATCATGCTGTTCTCACCTGCCCAGGGGACGTAAAGCAGTAGGTATAGGACGAAGTTCGATTTTTGTACTGCAACACAGCTAGCCGTAGAGAGATACTCTCAGCTAAGTGCGCGTAGAATGTTTAGAACACAAAAGGCTACCTCTAAAGGTGCTGTTGTGAGACGTAAACGATGTGGATACAGGGAAGGCAACACGTACTGCATTAGACATATTGAAGTTTATCATCATTGTGTATATAGTGACGATCAAGCAGAGATATCGGCTCGAGAAGAAAATCACGGTTCCGCCTGAAACCTTTGCTCTCCAGAAGAGCTCGACTTCCTGGCCAAAGGTAATTATGTAGTCGTGGAAAAACATTACTGTTATACCATGGGAGGTTAGAGAGCACACCGATCCACCTGGTAATATTCAAGAACGCACCGGCAGCTGCACGTGTGCAGAGGGTGTTTACAAACCTATAGATCAGGATGTCAGTTTCGACAGTATATGTCTGTTTGAATTTCAGGGTCAAGAGTAGCTCACAAGCTGTCATATGTTGCGATAATCTCTGAGGGATCGATCAGCTCGTTGGGTAGCATTGTCCTGGAAGGGGGGACGCAAGCTGAAGCATCACACCCATCTTCATTCCTGCTCTATATGCATATAACCGCACACTCGACGCGGCGATTTAGGTCGGAGTTCAACTTCTGGTTGATGTTCTTATCCGGTGTTACACCAGTTCCTCTCACAGGAAACCGGAGCCCTTTACAGGTGCAGGTGATAGGATGGTAAGCAGTAATACACTTACTGGCTCGTACCATTGCGCTGCCGTGGCCAATGCGGCGCCGTCGCCACTGACACTTCCTCGGACCTTCGAAGTCATTCATCCTACATAGAAAGAGGTATCGGGATATGACACGTCACGCCTCTGGCAAATGAACAGCCCCAAAGAGGATATGTCATGCTGCTGAAGTAGTAGGCCGCGGGCTGTTCTCAGTGTCGAGATCCCGATGTCGAGCGGAGAGAAGCAGGATGAGCGCCAGTAGTGAATCTTTCAGGCTCTTATCGCCGAGTCGGCGGAGTATCGGTTGGATGGTCGCGAAGCAAGCAGTTGATGTACGGCACCAACAGTCAAGGAGAGCAGCGAGCTTGATGTACAGCATAGAGAGGTATGTGACTTACTACAATCCTATCGAGCCGGGTTGTGCATATATCAACTCACGACGTTCAGCACCACAAGCACGATAGAGGGGCAGCACAACGGGGCCAGTGCAGTGCTCTGGCTCGACGCGAAAACACGTCAGGCAGAGAAGGCAGTACCATCATTGATCACGTATTGCTGAAGGGCATTTCCGATCTAGAAGTCCAGGATACATCAGCGATGAGTGAATTCAGATCGTATGAGGGTGAAGTTTTGAAGAAGTATCATGAGTCGTATGTGTGAGCGCCGTAAGAGGCGCCGTCGTCAGGACATCTCATCTGCCTTCGATCCTAGCCGTTCGCACTCACAACTAGTCCTCGGTGCGGCTTGGAACAGCGTAGGTCGTCAGGAGAGCGGATGAGAACGGGGACTGAGGGCTTAGGCACAAGCCGTCGTAGTGAGCGATGAGTGACGCGGAGTTTATCCCTTGCGACATGTTGTGGCATCTTCAATAGGTGTTCGTGTGATACGTGTTGTCCGTCTTCGGGGGGTCCGTCTTCGGGTGATATATACACATGCTCCTGACGAACCCTGAGGGGTGTGGTAGGCACGTTGACGTCGTGAAATGAGAGACATTATAGGTGGTGTCGAGGGATATGAGTGATGAAGCCGGTTACGACATGAGGCGTTCAACATGCCTCAGAGTAAACCAACCCACGTTGAAACGGAATGGTGGTGCGTATCGGATAGATGAAGCACTGAACAGGGAAAGCTGAGCGTAGTCAGATCATGAGCGCGAGATGCAGATCATACTGATTCAATTGCAAGAAGCACAGAAACATAGCATGAACTCAACCGCGCGACTGAGTGATGGTAGGTACCATCAGGCTACATCACTGGAGTCAGACAATCAAGTACTTCAGGTATAAGGGGAGGATGACTTACGTGTGGTAACCTATTGCCTAGACCATCGCATAAATCGCGGCCTGTTCGCGAGATTTGCTTCTCGCGTTAGACGTGCTCTATCGTTACTCTGCCTGGCAGTAGGGAGGTTGCGCCGGCATAGAACTACAGGAAGCGCCCAGGATCCCCGACGGAACGCTGACCGAGTCAGGAGGCCTTAGGCAAAACTCATAACTGCGCGTTCGAGTCTTGCAAATCCTCCTAGCACCGTGAGCCTCCGCAACCCATCGCGAGCTAACATGTACCTCCGCGCAGTACATGCTGAGCACGACATTACGACCCTCCACGCCTTCATCCGCGCCAACCCGCTCGGAATGATCACCACCGCGATCGACTCTCCTTTCTTTCCGTTCCTCCAGTCGAGCCACATCCCATGGATCCTCGGCCTGCCGGAGGACGCGGCCGACACCGATCTCGGGAGGCTGCGCGGACACATGGCGCGCGCAAACCCACAAGTCAAGGCGATGATCGCAGAACTCACCTCGTCTCCCGCTTCTGCGTCTGCTTCGAGCTCCGATTCCAAAGATGTCAACAGCAGTCCGAACGGTCAGAAGAGGCGGACGCTCTCTCGCGACGTCCTCGTCCTCTTCAACGGCCCCGCGCACCACTACGTGACACCCAAGTTCTACACGGCGACGAAGCCGAGCACAGGCAAGGTCGTCCCGACCTGGGACTACGCCGCGGTGCAGGTCTACGGGCACGCGACGGTCTTCTTCGACGCGCACGACCCAGAGACGGACGCGTTCCTCTCGCGTGCGCTGCCGGACCTCACGCATCTCTGCGAGACGGAGGTGATGGGGTACGACGCGCCGTGGCGGGTAGACGACGCCCCCGAGAGCTATGTCGCGCTGCTGAAGAAGGCGATCGTGGGCGTCGAGGTCGAGATCACGGACATGGGCGGAAAGTGGAAGATGAGCCAGGAGCTGGGGGAGGGCGACCGGCGGGGCGTCGTGGACGGCTTTGAGGCGTTGGGGAGCGAGGTCGGGAGGTGCATGGCGCAGACGGTGAAGGAGCGCGGGGAGCTCGCAGAGAGGAACAAGAGCAGTAACACTGTATAGACTCACTTTGAGCTTGCTCGACGGTCCGCCACTGCAGCCTTTACCAACCCACATCGTAAAACATCTATCGCGCCTTATTCCCTGCGGTGAAGGTACCATGCGGCTTCCATGTTCCTCGTATAATCGTGACTGTTTGTGTAGAAATTAATCTTCGTAGGTCAACGACGCGACCATTTGCGTGGTATACTTGTCGTCTTCGTAGACTGAAGGCTCTTCTGCCACATTCAGCGGCGAGTACTGTGCACCATTAGACAGGACGTCGGGCTCGACGACTCACGAGCAGGGAGGAGGGCTGAGGTTCCCACGCCACACATAGGCGTCGGAGACTCAACACGCTAGGCAACCAAGATCTGAGTCGCTCTCCGCCTGAAATTCATGGTGGCTGACTCTCATCACTACTGACCACTGCGACTACCAGGTATCGGGTTTTCAAAGCTGGCCCATCATAGCTATCAGAGATCTCTCATCAATAACGCCGGCACCCAAATCCTGCAAAGCACCGTTCTCGAATCCTCTTTTGTTTTTTGCCTTCAGTCTTTTATATCCCGCTCGTACTTAGTACAGGTGCGGCCGCTATCTAGTCTCATACCACGAGGGCAGGCGAGTGAAATGTCTTCAGCCGACGGTGCCTGCATCTAAGGGCTCTGTGCGCACTGACTCTCGCGATACAGTGCGTCATCCACCAGTAGCGAGGACCGCAGTCACTCATCAATCACGTTGATCGGAATCCGGCGCGTCCGCAAATGTGAACGCGCTCTCGTTCGCAGTGAGTTCTCGACTCCCTCCAAGAAATGAAGAAGCCGCCAATCGTACCCGTCGCCGCCGAGGTACTTAGCCTGGGAGTACTCTAGGTGAGCAATTATCTCATAATTGACTCATGGCCCATTGATTAAGTATACTAACTGATATTGTAACACGCGACAAAGAGCCTGATATGACTACTATCAAGAACTCCAAACTCGGACTCGCGATTTGCCCTAGGACCTATGTAAGTGGTGTGGCCCCAATTCCATCTGCTTCACTATCAACCACCAATTGAGGACCGATATCGATCCCTTCTTCAACAGTCTCACTGATATAGAGCGAGGATCCGAGTGAGCCGACAAACCGGTCGAGCATTGATGAGCCTTGGTAAGCAGAGCTCATCACTACCTCTCCATCGTCGCTTCCGTTGGCCAAGTTGCATTCCCTTGTGCTGGCCGCTTGCAGATCGAGAAGATAGCGAGAGACGAGGATCGAAGTCAAGCTACCCCAATCACCGTTAGTACACTCCTAGATGAAGCCAACAAATGATCGACATACGGTTCCGTAAAGATGCTGAAGTAGCTGACGTTTTCGAATGCGATGTTCATCTGTGAGTGTATCGAAGTCGTGAGTTTCATTTCTCGAAAGGATTGCATACGTGCTTACAGAGAGTAGTGTGAACGTGAGCTGCAGGCTGTTCAGAATGAGAAGGACGCTGGTACAGAAACAAGTCAGCGAGCTCTCCGTGTGTAGCTGTCATGTAGGTAGCTTATGACACGCACAGGAAGTACACAGTTCCTACCGAGTACATAGAGAGTCAGCAATGCTCAGAAGGTTGACATCATTGTCTGAGCGTACCATCGCGCAATATGACGTCCGCAAGAGATAGCGGAGACAACCAGCGCACCGCATTGATGCGCTTGCGACTCACGGCGGTCCATGTGATGATGATCACAGCAGCGTCGGATGCTATTTGACATGTGCGTGATACGATTGTAGCTATAATAATCGGCATCGTCTGAGACAGAGTACTGGGAGGATGATCAAAAGACCCACCACTGTAAAAGATAAGTATCACTATACACGGTGTTGTGTCCATAAGAGATAAACGACTTACGTCTTAGCCATAGAGAGCGTTAGAGAATCGGCACCGGTGCATCCTGTGTCAGGGTCATTCTCGCCTGTAATGTACGGTAGCATGGCCTGTTGTCGAGATTGAGTATCGCTTTCTCTCGTATATGGCGACCGAGAAATACACTCACGAAATTGATGCCAACCGTGCCCATGGCAAGAAGTAGAACGGCAATACCGACAACCTTACTGTGGCATAGCGCGTAGGATCGCAGAGCCGAAAATGCTGTCACACTCGAGATATGAGACCTGAGCACTCTCAGGGCTACATCTGGTCCGCACTCACCTGCCCATGGAATGTACAGCATCACGGCCAGAACAAAGTTCGATCTTTGGACCGCAGTACAGCTAGCCGTCGTGAGTTACACATGAGTCTTGAGTGTGCGGGGAAGCAAGTACTCTGTAACGCTTACCTCTGAAAGCGCCGAGGTTAGCGTCACTCGGGGACGAATAGTCAGGATATGAGACGTACCGCATCTGACATCGCTATGTTTATCATCATTGTATATACGGTGATTGTCAAGTAGAGGTATCGGTTGGAGAGGAAGATTGCGGTTGCGCCTGTGGGCTTGGCTCTCCAGAAGAACTCGACTTCACGGCCAAATGTGATGATGTAATCGTAGAGGAACAATGCTGTGACGCAGTAAGTAAGTGATAGGACATCGTCGATCAATATAACTCAAGTTGAATCTCACTTGCAGTTGCACGATTGCAGAGGGTCTCTACGAACCTGTCGGTCAAATGTCAGCCCTGCCTGTACGTCACCAGAGAGCGCGACTCGGCAGGAACTGACAAGCTCTGATACAATGCGATGGTCTCTGGGTCGGCAATGTTGGAGGACATAGCTCTTCAAGCTTCAGGAGTGGCTGACGACGTCTGAGATCCGAATAAAATCATGACTCGCTACCTGCCTCTATATACGCTTTCTGGCGCTGCTTCGAAAGACGAGCCGTTTCAGCAGTAGAGTTTAGGGCAGAAGTAGCTCCGTACATAAAAGCAATGTATCAGACCACAAATCGTATAGGCAGAAGAAGGATCAGCGCCAGTCATGTCAACACTGACGTAGACACAATGCGCAGCTTAGAGTTGGCAGATCGTCGCAACGCCGAGTAGCAGAGTCTCCTGCTGCAGTGGGCGTGCCAAGGGAACCTCACGAGAAGTAGAGTAGGCAGAGCCTAAATGAGACACTTGAGCTCCGATCTCTAGACTCCCGAGCGCTGTCGGTACTGAACCCGAACGTCGGTCGGAGTTGGACACCAGCAGCGAATCGAGACATCGAGAGTCGAGCTTCGCAAACATCTCTTATGATGGATTAACACTGGTGCCAAAGTTCATTGAGGTCTGTATCTCACGCATTGTGACTCTGCGGACATACCGGCCGTACTTCCGATGTGGATATTTAGGGCATATTCTGCCATGGCATCTGTCAATTTGAGCAGCTACGTCAGCTGTTACCTAGACGTCCAACAACGGCAACGAGAACGCGTCAGAAGTACCATACTCCGCACGAGTGGAGCTGCACCGTCTAAAGCTTGAGGTTACAGCTCGTTTCATGAGGCATCGATCGTCTGTTGACGTTGTGTCAGTACAATATAGCAGGTTTTGTATGTCATAGAATTGACGTACTGACTTTGCTCATTGGAAAGTGCAGACTCCAGAGTGTACGGCTTTCAATCCTAGCCAACCTCACACCTACCAGTATTCCTGCTAAAAACTTCGTGACCAGGCCGCGGTGCGACTGTTTCTAGCCCGTAGACGTCTCCACCTGTCACCTCAGTTGCTGCTGCGAGCTGCATTGCGTGGCGATGGTTCTTGACGGCTGCAGAATGGCAGATCTGTCAGTGATCTGCATATGGAACCTGTAACATCAATGCTGATCACCCACTGAAAGAGGATCGACGTGCTTTGGCAGATGGCGCTATGAATGCCTGCGGCAGCTGAGTCCGCATAATGTCAACTATGACATGCTCGATACTTACCTTGACTCGGACTAAGAATCAGTACTACTCTGCTAGGATGGACCGAGCGTGAATGATGTGTACCGACCAAATCATAAGAGTAAACGGCCAGCTCACCGACTCTCAGAGGTCCGCGGGTTTTACTGATGGACTTCACTCTGGTACACGTTCCTGCGTTCTTCCGTCGCCATGGCTAAGTGAATATTTTAGGAGATCCTCGTCACGAGCTTGCTTACTTTGATCTAACTCGATGACATCGTTCGACTGAGAATCCACGGTATCTCTGACGGAGGGGATCGACGAGCCTACGTGAGCGATAGTGATCGTCAGACCGGATGGTTATGTTGGCATCATTGCTAAGGGATGTCGAGTGTGCTTTCGAGTTGTATATTCTCCTCTATAAGCTTTTGTTGTCGTAGATAGTAACCCTCGAGTAGCCGTGTGGTTATGGATGCGCAGAGAGACGTACTAAAAGTTGTATCTCACCGTCCGACGTCCGTCGAGACCGTTGTCTCACGGCGGGCCGTGCCGGTTGCATAGCCACATTCTAGCGCTCGGCCACCACGAGTTTCTAGTACTCACCACAACCATCCTCTCTGTATGTTCAGCATTGCTCGATACCACTATACATATTACAGTAAAAGGACAGAAGATACCTAACCGCTCTTGTGGAAAGCATGCTGCAGCTCTGGGTAGACTACGAGGTGCCCAACACACGCCCGAGCGACTCGTGATCGATGACTGGCTCTGACACCTTCGTGACGGACACTCAGAAGAAGTTTGCAGGCGGCCGGAGCCCAGACTATGTGAGCATGCACATTCCTCTCTAGTCATGACCAATCCTTCTCTTACCACTTGTTGAAGAACAAACTAAGTCATACCCTGGTCATACCATTCGGTGAATTCGGATAGACACGTCAGCAAATCGTTACGGCGCAATTCCTCTAATGACAATACTCCGTCATCTCCGCGATGCTCGCGAAGGAGGATAGGTTCTCAAGCCTATCAAGAATCTGTCCAAAGTTTGGCACTGAATGAATACCCGCTGTACGGATGTGCGGCAGCCGGCCACCTTGGCCGGCGCACATTGGAGCTGCCATGGTGTGACTCTCTCATGCCCTCTCACGTTTTCGAAATTGACTTGTCTCTTCAGCAGATGGCTCGCCCGTTCGAGATGCTCAGTGACATACCGAGAGTCAAATTACGAGACAGATTGACGAGGAATGGAGGCTTGTGGTCACGTAGGTGTTGTTGTTGTTGACCTATAGGACGCTGGGATACATAAACAGACTGACAGTAGGTCTTGCCTCTCAAAGCTCCGCACATATCTGCACTCGTCACCGCGCACGTAACAGAATCCCTCATGACTGTCGGAGAGAGCTACGTGGATGTACTTGTCGTCGGCGCCGGGCCTGCAGGCGTCATGGCGGCCAATGCCCTCGCAGGTGCTGGAATCAACGTGCGTATCGTGGATAAGAGGTGGATTCTTCTCTTCACTCTCCCCATCTGCTCGGAGGTTGACGGGTCAATTCCTAGGCCTTCCGGAGTTCTTGTCGGTCAGGCTGATGGCATACTTCCACGAACTCTGGAGGTACTGCAGGTGAGCGCGTCGCTAACCGTTCACGATGATCTTCTCAGTGCCATGTTAGAGTTACGGACTACTGGAGAAGGTGCTGAAGAAGGGCAACTACATATTGAAATCAGTATGTATGAGGGCGATGTAAATGTTGCGATCTCATGAACCTTCGTGACACCAGACATTTTACAATCCTAGCGCTGACGGCGGTATCGAGGTACGACATGCTCTAACAAACTTGAACCAGTGACTGAGACAAGTTCCAGCCAACGGCTCGTACTGCCATTGTGAACGCACCTACCGCTCGCTATCATTATGTTGTAAGTCGTGGTCTCAAGTGGTCGATGACTAAACTGAAAATGAACAGATCACACTCCATCAAGGGGCTATCGAAGAGATCTTTATTGAGTCCATGAGGGAGAGAGGTTGCAACGTCGAACATGCGACGGTTCCCAGATCACTGAAGTTCTCAGAGGTGGGGGATTTGACCGACCCAAAGGTCTTTCCGGTCAAGGTCGGGATGTCATCATCTATCTACTGTCCCGAAAACTGACACATGCGATAGGTAGTGCTCGAGCATACCAACCGGGATGACATCAGTACAGAAGTTGTAAAGGCGAGATACATTCTTGGCTCAGATGGTGAGATTTCATCTCCTCGACATTCCGAGCAATACCATAGACTCATGATTTCATAGGCGGGCACTCGTGGGTCCGTAAAACTCTCGGAATAGAGATGGATGGTGATGTCACAGGTTCGTGTGCGCGAGACTATACTTTCCATAGCACTCATGAAGCCTGATGGCCTCAGACTCGATCTGGGGCGTGCTCGACATAATTCCCGACACGAACTTGCCTGACTACAGGAACCAGACGTTCATCCACTCCCATGCGGGAATGATGTTCATCATCCCACGCGAGGACGACCTCGTCCGGCTCTATATCCAGCAGAGCGATACTGCTAGTCTGATCGACCCAGCCACGGGCCGTGTAGATAAGAGTAGGACCAACCCGGAGAAACTCCTAGCGCAGGCGAAGAAGGTGATGAGTCCGTATGACATTGAGATCAAGGATGGACACGTACGCTGGTGGACCATCTACGTCGGTACGTCTGCGCAGAATACGAAACAAGGCCCTAGTTGACTTGACTGCGTATCTTCAGTAGGACAACGAGTCGCGAAGAGCTACTCGGTACATGACCGCGCGTTCATCGCTGGTGATGCGTGCCATACACATTCTCCTAAGGCTGGTAAGTGAAGCACTGCTGGCCTCACCTGGGTTGGCTCCTCTATTTAACACTTACAATCCTCCCTCTTTCAAGGCCAGGGCATGAATGCGAGTATGGGCGATACACATAACCTTGGTACGCGGAAGGATCCTGAGTATGCCATACGAGGCTGTTTCCCGACTGATCTGTTGCTGGTTTCAGCATGGAAGCTGGCGTATGTATTGAAGGGCTGGGCGAGCACATCATTGTTAAAGACCGTGCGTGTGCCTCTCCTTGGGACAAGCAGCCCCATTCGTATTGACGCGTATGTCGCAGTACGAATCCGAACGACGCACATTCGCTCAGGAACTCATCAGCTTCGACAAGCAGTGGTCGAAGCTCTTCACCGGCAAGCCGCGTACAGAAGCGAACCAAGACGGCGTGACGCATGAGCAGTTTATGAGGTACAATGTCTACCCCCCTTCACCCAACAATTGCGCTGAGCCTCTGTGTAGCGCGTTCAAGACATTCGGAGGTTTCTCCAGCGGGATAGGCATCCGCTATGAGCCCTCTTTGATCGTCAATCCAACCCACCAGGAGCTCGCCACGGGCCTGACCGTCGGCGAACGCATGGTTCCGCACGTGTTCATCCGCGCAGCGGACTCGCACCCTTTGGAAATCCAAGACCTCCTCCCTTCGGACACGCGCTTCAAGGTCCTTGCGTTTGGCGGAGACATCTCTATCCCCGAGGACAGGGCGCGCCTCCAGAATCTCGCGGACGGCCTCGAGAAGCCCGGGAGCTTTGTCAAGCGCTACGGACGGGGCGAGAACGGCAAGTGGGAGGTCCTCGACCTCCTGACCTTCTCGTCAGGCAAGGAGGATCGTATCGGCCACCTAGGTGCGTGGCACTGGCTTCGCTCATTTGGTGACGTTATGACTAATGTTCATCACTCACCGGGACATATCGTAGACTTCCCAGCCTTCTTCCGCCCGCACTGGTCAAAGTGAGTTTCCGCACTAAGGGCGGCGGTGACATTCGCGCTGACTGTGGACCGCGCTTCTTGCACAGGGTGCTCCTCGACGACTTTGACGTCCACGGTCGCTCCGGCGGCGGTGGATACGCCAAGTATGGCATTGACGAACACGAGGGTGCGATCGTAGTCGTGAGGCCAGATGGCTATATTGGCTTCGTGGCACCGCTCGATGGCGTGGAGCAAGTCCAATCCTACTTCAGCTCGTTCTTGTTGTGATTGTGCTGCATTATCGAATGCGTCGCAATGTATTGGCTACATTCCATATGAATCATCCCCGCTCCCAATCATACACAAGAGAACGCGTCTAGTGTAATCGTACATCTAGGTTCCGTGGCAGGATATTGGCACACCGTTCACGAGTCTATCGTCCTCGCAATCCTCATAAGCCCTCGATCAAGAACGCACTGAAGTAGGCGTTGATGTGGTCGATACCGTCTAGGGGCGCGATCAACGCGATGTACCCGTCAGGCCGAACGACGACGATGGCGCCAGCATGCTTGTCGATACCGTACTTCGCGTATCCACCGCCACCCTGGCGGTTGTGCATGTCGGGGGCGTCGATCAAGACCCTGCAGAACGGTGACGATTGAGTACTGAGAGCAACTGTAGAAGGAAATGCACACATACTTCGACCAGTGAGGACGGAAGAACTCTGGGTAGTCTGCAGTGACCGGGACCGTCAGCTCTCCGCAGTCACGGCGCCGTGTTCAGACAAAGCGCGCACCTAGGTAGTCGACCGCCTCCCTCTCCGCCGTGGTGAAGCACAAGAAGTCGAAGGCCTTGAACATGCCCTTCGCATCCGGCCGCCCGAAACGACGGACGAAGTTGTTCGGGCTGTTCATCTGCTCCGCGGTCTTCTCGAGCCGCGCGTAGTCCGCTTTGTTCTTGATATCTCCACCGAAGACGAGGATCTTGAAGCGCGTGTCCGCCGGGAGGAGGTCCTGGATCTCGAAGGGGCGCGTATCTGCAGCGCGGATGAACACGTGCGGAAGCACGCGCTCGCCGATGATCAGGTTGGCTGCGAGCGACTGGTGGGCGGTGTCGACGATGACAGAGGGGCCGTAGCGGATGCCGATGCCGCTCACGAAGCCGCTCATCGTCTTGTGCATGCTACATAGAGCAGGGCGTCAGCGTGTGAGGTCCGTCAACTCCCCGTCGCCTGAGGGGGCGGATGAGGTGGGCGCACCCGAAGAACTCATCGTGCGAAACGCCGTCCTGGTTTTCCTCGGTGCGCGGCTTGCCTGCGAACAGCTTGGAGTACGCCCTGTCGAACTCGATCAGGTTCTGGGCTAAAGTGCGCCTCTCCTCCTCGTACTGAGTCATCGACCGTGTCAGCATGCTGCGAGCGTGACAGCGGACATGCTGGCACGACGTACGGTTGTCAGTAGTGACGGATCCGCCCAGCCTCTCAGCGCGTATACGATCTTCCAAGCTGCGTAGATAGGAGCAAGCCGCGGTCAGCGGAGGATAGGCGAAGCGTCCGGCGGCGCCACATGACGTACCGAGGTTGTGCGTGTCGCCCATGCTTGTATTCATACCTTGGCCTGTCGAACATGGTGCGATGGTAAGAGTTCGCTAAGGATTCGAGGGTGCGGTGATCTGCTCACCGGCCTTGGGCGAATGCGTGTGGCACGCGTCGCCAGCGATGAACACCCGATCATGGACGGCGTATTTCTCAGCGACCCTCTGTCCAACTGCGAGAGTGCCATGAGTCAGCCCTGTTCCTCTTCCAAGAGGAGTCTGCGAGGGGCTCACCAACGTAGACCGTCCACCAGGCAATGATGTCGTCCGTCGCTTCCATCCTGTACGGCTGCAAGATCTTCTGTCCATGGGCCAGCAGCATCTGCGGGGTAGTCCGCTCCTTGTCCACACGGCCCGTATTCGGGTCGATGAAGTCGGCCGTGGGCTGCTGGATGTACAACCGGATCAGGCTGTTCTCGCGTGGGATGATCAGCAGAGTCCCGTGGCGCGAGTGCACGAAGGTCAGCTTGCGGATGTCGGGGAAGTCAGAGTCGGGGTAAATGTCAACCACACCCCAGATGGAGTCTGGCGCGTGCGGAGCCAGATCATGAGCGTGGATGCGCGCATCGGAGGGAAGACGAGGTGCGCTCACCGGAGGAGTCGCCGTGTACCGGGATGTTGAGTACCTTGCGGACCCAGGAGTGCGCCCCTGTACCACGTTGGTCGACGATCTACATAGGCGACTGATGTGCTATGGCGACGTACCATCAGACCCGAGGACAAACTTCGCTCGGATGATCTCGGTGTTATCTTCTTTCTGCTCAAGGTGCTTGATAGTCACCTAGGGCCGGTATTAGTACACATGTCATCCGCTGGTCGATGAGCATCCGACCTTTGCAACGTAAGCATCCGGATCCTTGAGCTCGTTCTCATCTTCTGACAACTCGATGGCAGTGGGGATTGTCGCGCGCTCCACTTCGAGACCCTTCTGGCTCATGGAATCCAGGAAGATGTCTTCCATACCCCCTTGGTGACACATGGGCTGCGAGATCGGTTAGTGGCGGGGTACGGGCGAATCCTTGATCTTGCCTGCTTACGGTGAAAGGCCATCGGGCGGTAGGGACGTTGTTCAACGGGGCTTGTGCAGTGCGCTAACAATAGTCAGAACTCTCTTCGGCTGTAAAGCGACAGTCTCACATACCTCGATGCCTCCGTCTTTGCTCGGGTTGTAGTATGCCTATGCGAATCAGAGAACAACCTTGAGGTTGATGCGTGTGTGTGGCGATAGAATGCACACACCGACTTCCACACATGCTCGCCCTTCTTCAGCATCGCATCCGCGAGTCCGTACATCTAATCTGACCGTGATGAGAAATGGTACTCAACAAGGACGCCAGGATAGCCACTCACGTTCAAGACCTCCAATGTGCGAGGCATACACGCATCGGCTTGCCCAGCAACGAGACCAACCGGCCTGTACAACACGCTTGAGCAGGAGACGGTATAGAGCTACGCTCAAACGACACGCACCTCTTGTCGACGACGCGTACGGAGACACCGGCATGCACGAGCGCATTGGCGCACATGACGCCTGCTGGGCCGGCACCGATGACGAGCACATCGACGAAGCTTTCCTTTGGAGACATTGAGAGGGTTAATGGAGGTAAAAGAGAGCGGGCACGGTGCGACAAACACTCGCTCAGCTGCGTCCTTCTATAACCCTACGCCATCTCAGGCGTCAAGGACACGCCTCAATTTGCGAAGATGAAGCCGATCTAAAGGAGGTGTTATCACCACCTGCGTCAGCAAGCTACGAGGGCGCGCCCCTCCGCGGCAGGTCTTCCGCAGCGAGCGGGCGTATCTACTTGGCTTACACAGAGGACGTCTCAATCGGTCGCATCCATGACTGGAGCCATCGGTGCCCACCGTATCACCCTTGCAGAAGAGACGCGCCGGAATGAACTTGAGCATGAACCTTCCTCAAAACGGTTTGCTATGCGCTGAGTAAAGAGACCTCGATAGCGCGGAGCGCGGAACGCCGAAGGATGGGTCCGGTATTTGTGCGGAACGCAAACCCAAGAAACCCAAAGCGCAAACGCTGCGATGAGCCATTCGCAGCTCAACGCACACCAGTAGTGGAGTGGGCGGAAATATCGAGTGAGTGGCGGCATCTGCGGCATCTGGGGATTTCAGATCCGCTCTGGAGGCGTCCGCAAAGATGATATTTGCCAGATATTTCTGGACTTGCGCTCGTCTACTGAGATGCGGTTAAGAGCCCGAGTGAGTAATCTCGACTACGACCATGTCAGACAGGAAACGACACACCCACGCTCATGACCTCATTGTACCGCACGATCATGCCAATATGCTAGAGCCACAGTCTATGTGACCTGACAGCATAGGGCAAGGGCGTTCGATAGGCCTCATGGATGCGCGACTGAAACGTTCTGTAATCCATATGGCGGTGAGAACGCTCCTGATGAGAGGAAGCAGCTTGTCATTAGGCACTAGGCGCGAACTCGCGGGAGTACCTGGGGAGTACTCGGGCGTCGTGAGTTGTATACCTTTGCATCCGCAACCAAACTTACGACTGGAGGGCAGATAGCGGATTTCAGTCGTTGAGTATTCTGTCGATGCGCCCGTAGGGAGCAAGCACCTGCGCTCCAAAAACGTCTACATTGCTTAGTGGATGTCAAGGCTCGCCGCCACCGAGCCGAATTGCCTATAGAAAGGCCGCGACATCACCGCTAACCACAGTCATCTCCAAACACGTTGCGGAGAAGAAGCGGACAAAATCTCACGATGTGGACATCGCCGACGCTGAACTTCAGTTGTATCGGTAAGCAATTGGAGATTGGGGTACTTATCAGTTCGCCTATGGCGCTTCGCCCCGCGCATAGCAGCGAAAGAAAGGAGGAGAAAAGACTCTTCTCGACAACCCAGCGCGAAAGAGACGCGTCTGCCGGATTCAGCATGTCGCTATGATGCTCCTGATGCGACAGGCTGCGTTCTGAATGCACGCATGACGAGTATCGTCTGCGATCCAGCAACATGGCAGCATGGGGGAAATGCGAAGGCCCATACACAGAGAACTAGCAAAGCCGCATCTTCGACGGTAAAGGTTGTATCCGTGCTTCGTGTCCAGAATTTCCGCAAGCCCAAGCAGGTGTAACGTGTGTCCACAAAGGCTCTAGACTCACTTTATCCCCAGTCAAGACGCCGAGCTCCTCACGCCAACCATAGATCCCAGACTCCAGCATCCCGATCGTCGAGAGTACAGCCGTTCGTATGTATAACCAGCGCATCGAATCTGTCGGCGTGTCAGGTTCAAACTCTTACGAAAACACGAAGACGCGAATGTAAACTTACCCTCTGAGCGATACCTACATATTAGTATCACTCACGTTGGCACTAGCTATAGCATTTCCAGAGTCAAACAAAGTAAGAGCAGCAGATATATCCAGAGAAACAGAGTCACAACAAGTTCGACATTGGCAAGGACGATGGAGAGGAAGAGGAATTTCGCAAGAATTTCGATATTTTGGATAATGTTTATTATCCAGGGTCTATGCAGCGTTACTCGTCACACCCGCCGGACAATGCGTCCTTTGTCCTTTCCGGTATATAGTCCTGGGTTCCGCACCCAGTGAGCTCTCGTCCCCTCCTCGCCCGGCAGCTCGTACTCGACGTCGAGCTTTCTTTTTGCATGCTGCTCTGTGCACACCGCGTTCATCCGTGTTGCCGACAGCTGCATTCACGGGCGCTGGCACGCCACCGGGACCACCACATTCTAATGGTGCTGACGGACGAGTGGCACCCTCCCCCTTCGAGGTCGCACCGCGCCGCTCCGGCTCCCCCAGCATCCACTCACTCGGCGATCCGCTCGTCACCACTCCGGGCTATACGCCGTCGCGAGTCCGCCTCTGCACGGCCCACCCGAACCTCTCTCGGCGATCCGTTCGCCCCCACCCAGCCTCCGCGGCTCTTCTATGGTGATCCGCTCACCGCCAATCCGAGTTGCGGTCCCCTGAGCCCTGCTCGCTCTGCGCGGACCCGCACTCTCTCTCCCTCCTTGGCGATCCGCTCGCCGCCACTCCTTCCGGGTCCGCCCCCGGGCCGCCCGGGCCCGTCCTACATCAGCGTCTCCGCGACGTCCCCCCCGGCTGCCTTACACGCCGCTATCCTGAGCAGCCGTACATCTTGGCCCGCGCGTCCGTACGCACGCCTCGCGGTTCTCGCCATTCGCCTCAGTCGACCACAACCGCCATCACCCAGTGGCTCAGCCGGGGTCGTCTCCCCTTTGCCTCCCCCCTGGGCAAATTTACTATTCCTCTCCCTTTGGGCCGATCCTCACACTCAGCCTCCCGAGCCTCCGGCTCTTCACTTCGCTTCCTTTCTGGCTTGAGCTCGGCCCACCGGTCGCGCGAGAGAGCGGTGGCGACGCGGTCTCGGTGGTCACGCGCCGCTTCCGCAGCGTGCGCTCAATACCATCGTCTTCCGCCCTGCCCGAGTATAGCGTGCATAGATATTTTGGATAATGTTTATTATCCAGGGTCTATGCAGCGTTACTCGTCACACCCGCCGGACAATGCGTCCTTTGTCCTTTCCGGTATATAGTCCTGGGTTCCGCACCCAGTGAGCTCTCGTCCCCTCCTCGCCCGGCAGCTCGTACTCGACGTCGAGCTTTCTTTTTGCACCCGCCCTGCCGCATTCCCCCTTTTCTTCTAGTCTCTACTTAGCTACATCCCATGTACTAGGTACATTCGCTTCCGCCGGCTTGAGCTCGGCCCACCGGTCGCGCGAGAGAGCGGTGGCGACGCGGTCTCGGTGGTCACGCGCCGCTTCCGCAGCGCGCGCTCAATACCATCGTCTTCCGCCCTGCCCGAGTATAGCGTGCATAGACCTGGTTCGGATTCGGAGTCGAGCAAGCGCTTATTCTGAGAGCCGAACCGAACCAGTTCGGTGCGATGCCAGTGACCTGGCGAGTCGCGACTGCCTGCCAACAGAAAGATCGACTATCATCTTGCCACATACTCATTTCAGTACACTGGACATGCAACAGAAATTGCACCAAGTGCACGACTCTCTGCATTAAGCCAAGTCTTCAGACATCTCATAACATCACGGCAGGCGCGAAAACAAGTTGTAAGTACCGGAGATCTCGCGCCGTCGAACCATGCCTGCCCAAAGGCTTCAAGGCTTCATGGTCTTCGCGATCTACGGCCGCGTACTCATCGGGCGCTGTCGGAGGTCACGGCTTTGGTTGAAGGACACGGTAGGTGCTTCTTTGCTGAACGCCTTGAGTCCGAAGCTCAGAACAGGATCC
This sequence comes from Daedaleopsis nitida, assembly GCA_022606115.1. Classification (NCBI taxonomy): domain Eukaryota; kingdom Fungi; phylum Basidiomycota; class Agaricomycetes; order Polyporales; family Polyporaceae; genus Daedaleopsis; species Daedaleopsis nitida. The sequence continues at coordinate 830,706 of JABYQM010000013.1, forward strand.
GGAAGTTGTCTAGGAAGCTCAATATTCAGGAATCAGGATGGCTAAGAACGACGAGGAGCGGTCCGGTAGAAGTCCCATCGAGGGCCCGAGGGATTACGAGCACTTGACACTTGTCGAAGAGCTGCAAGCACGACAGGCCTTATCTGGGATACTTCACTAACGCAGCACGCTGTCATCCCAGAAGCCGCTATGATTAGGAAATGGTCTCCCGCCGCGCTTCGCCTATGTAAGGCAGTAGACCTTCGGAGTCAGTATCTTCGACAAATACGCAGTCACCCGTGACTTCATGGCCCGACTTCTTCCACCTGTAAGTGTAACTCAACCCCACTGAGCGCTTCGACGCTCACTTCGAGACGTACTTATGTAAAGTTTGGGGTATGTGCTGCGGTGTTTCAAGAGCCCACCCCGTTCCTTGCGCTGTCGTCCACTACAGTCTTGACCATGTCTTTCCCGGCGGACAACAATGTCGATGTCCTCATTATCGGCGCGGGCCCCGCAGGTCTCATGTGCGCAAACGCACTGGCACGCGCAGGTGTCAAAGTCCGCATCATAGACAAGAGGTGCGACCATTGCTATCGTGTCATCGTGAAAGTCGTACTGAGGCGACAGGAAGGTCCGTCGGGGTCGCAGCTGGGCAAGCGGACGGAATACAACCACGAACGACTGAAGTCCTCCAGGTGGGTGTGTCTTGTCGGTAATTTAGCCTCGACGAGGTCACACCATATGTGCCTGCCAGAGCTACGGCCTTGCGGATTCTATCATTCGAGAGGGCGGGCACTTCTACCGCGCGGTCAGTACGACGCTCATACCAAACTTCTGCCAAGCTAATCTTTGACTGCAGGCGTTCTACAACCCGGGTCCTGATGGTGGCATCGTGGTAAGCATCTGTCCTGAAGTTATGTTGCATCAAATCTATATACACAAACCTCGCGGAGACTAGAGATCAGACCGCACACCCGCAATCGCCTCTCCGACTGCACGATATCCGTACTTGGTAAGCCCCCTGCTCACCGAGCGCTCCGCATACCAACGTGTCCTAGATCACAAGGCACCAAGGAGGCATAGAGTCACTCTTCCATAGCTCGATGGAGCCTATGGGTCTTTTTGTCCAGAGATCCACCATTCCAACCGGGATCGAGATATCACAAGACGAGTCGGTTCTCAACGACCCACGAGCATACCCGGTCAAGGTAATCCGACAGGTATGCGATCTGTGTGTGCGTTCTGCTAATCTATCACCAGGTGACTCTCAAGCGTCTCGACCGTGAAGAGAACGAAATTGAAGTCGTGAAAGCGAAGTTTGTCGTCGGCTGTGATGGTATTATATCTCGATGGTCATGTCTGAGCACTACAGTTCTCATCCGCACTCAGGGGCACACTCTTGGGTACGAAACACGCTCGGGATCAAGCTCGATGGCGACCAAACCGGCATGTACACCTCACTACTCTCTTCGATCATCCAACCTAACGCCGCGTGAGCTCCCCAGATTCCTTCTTCGGCGTCGTCGACATGGTCGTCGAGACGGACTTTCCCGATGCCCGCTGCTGGTCGTTCCTCCACTCGAACCACGGCGTGCTCATGAACATCCCGCGCGAAGGCGACCTCATGCGCTACTACATCCAGCTCCCCGAGGACACGGACTATGTCGACAAAGCGACTGGAAGAGTCGACAAGACCCGCGCGAGCCCGGAGAAGCTCATCGAGCGCGCGCAGAAGATCTTCCAGCCGTTCAGCATGAAGCAGGCCGGGCCGGTGGAGTGGTGGACGATCTACATCAGTGAGTCGCCGTGCAGGATAAGCACATATGGGCGCGGCTCGGTGACTCAATGTTGCGTTTCTCAGTCGGACAGCGCGTCGCGCAGACGTACTCGGTACATGACCGCGTATTCATTGCTGGGGATGCATGCCACACGCATTCGCCGAAGTCAGGTCTGCATCCGGTTACCTGACCGCTCTCGCTCCCCGCGCTCAAAATGTCACAGGTCAAGGCATGAATGCTAGCATGAACGACACACATAATCTCGGTACGTCCCTCACATCGCCCAGGCCTATATGTACATGTGCTGATCACAGCCTGTCAGCGTGGAAGCTTGCCTACGTCCTTCGAGGCTGGGCGCCCATGTCGCTGCTAAAAACCGTAGGCATCTGAGTAGCCTCTCACCACTGCGGCACCTGACTGCATCCCGACAGTACGAAGCAGAACGCCTCAAGTTCGCGCGCGACCTTATCGCCTTCGATAAGCGATGGTCGGGTCTCATGAGAAGCAAGCCGCGCAGTGAAGAGAACCCGGATGGCATCACGCACGAAGAGTTCGTCGAGTAAGCTCCGCCGCCCTCGCTCCCCGCATCTGCGCGCTCAACATCCTTCCTCCACGATCCACGCCTACCCCCAGCGCGTTCCAGACTTTCAGCGGCTTCTCGAGCGGCGTCGGCATCCGCTACGAGCCCTCGACGGTCATCAACCCCGCGCACCAGGCGCTCGCGTCCAAGCTGGTCGTCGGCGAGCGCATGGTCCCGCACGTCTTCGTCCAGGCGGCGGACATCCGCCCCGTGAACATCCACGACCGCATGCCGTCCGACACCCGCTTCAAGGCGCTCTTCTTCACGGGCGACCTCGCTGCCGCGGAGACAAAGGCGCGCCTGCGGGCGCTCGCGGACGAGCTCGAGGCCCCGGAGAGCTTCCTGCACCGGTACGGCCAGGAGGACTATCGCAAGGTGTTCGATATTCTGTGCATCTGCACCGCGAAGAAGGAAGATGTCGACTATACAGGTGAGCCCTGGGGTGGCTTTGATGGGATGCTCGTCACGGGTAGAGCTTCCTGTTGTATGGGGCACTGACACACCTTCCGTCCTACTGTATCTCTAAGACGTCCCGAAGACGCTGAGACCGCACTGGACAAAGTGAGTCTTCCTGTTCGTGATGGCCAGCGTGGCAGTATACGCACCTGTTGCTGACGCGGGTCTTGTTTTTGTATGGCGCAGGGTGCTCCTCGACGACACCGACATGCACGGCCGCGAGGGCGGAGGAGGCTTCGCCGCATACGGGATCAAGCCCGAAGGAGGCGTGGTCGTGATCGTGCGGCCGGACGGCTATGTCGGGATGGTCGCGCCCTTCGACCGCCTGGACGACATCAGCGCGTACTTCGCTTCGTTCGTGCTCGGGGTCTCGGGGCCTTGACGGAGAGTCGGCGCTGATTATGTGGTAGAGCAGAAGCATCCGTGAATGTGCTGTAACCATTCTGCATGTTCTCGCCATTCAGCTCTGTTGCTCCGGCGTAGAGCTCCCGTGTAGAGAGAGGACGTGTATGACTGACTAGCTAGAAGCTCGTAGAGAATTGTTGCTCTCTATCACGACGTTGATAAAGAGGTGGTGGCATTGAGTCTTGCTCAGTCATGCTGGTCGCCCCGAGGATGCCGCCCTACCTATGTTGACAACCGTGATATGTGGCTGCGAGTCAGCTCATCCTCCTGATACGGTTGCATCGACAAGTAGAGTCGACACAGCTTGTGATTTTAGGTGAATGCTACGATGGAGGAACCTACATACTAGGAGTTGTCAGCCTGTTGTCAGCTACGGCTGTGTTCGCACTGTTCGTTTCGGGTATTCCAGCGCTTAGGATCCCGGAATAGGCCGGGTGACAAATTCCTCCAACCTCTGTTGAAAGTCCAACCCACTTGACGTTGAGCTCGCAACCGAAGGTACCCGTATACATGATTTTCGCTTGAACTACAGACTCGTGACGTTTTTGCGGGCTTGCTGGCTACTGCCTCATACCCATCTAGCTTAGCACACAGAAGACATGGGACACAAAGTTGGGCGGCAGTCCACGATATCTTGGGTTGAACCGCAACCGAAGGCACCTCGATGGACCGGCGATTTTCCGGGATTGGATCATACGTGGACGATAGGTATGTTGCGGTTACCGCAGGCACATCCTGGTAGACGGGAAGAACATCCCGACAAATATTTGACCAGTAGCCAGTTCAACTGTGTCTCGCGCATCGCGCAGAATACGGTATCTACGACAATCAGCCTTATCCAGAGTTAACTTCCACTGACATGCAGTTTTTTCAGCCTCGTCATTGTTACTCTCTCAACTCATCAGCACTACAGGTGCTCAGAACACATTGGCAGGTGAGCTTGAGGCGACTCGATCTGAGTGTAGATGCTCAGATTCACGCAGGTCTTGTATGTTTTAGGGCGCCCCTCGAATATCTATGCATAGTTGCGAGGGCGCGGCGGAGGAGCCGCATACCGAGTCAAGGCAGAGCGAAGTGGGGTGCGACAACTGTCGTTCATGTCGAGGACCTCGAGATGGCAAGACGCAACATTAGCACTGGCTCCGAGGGTCACGCATTTATATCACCCTCGGTATATCTTCCGTGGACTGTGACCGAGGAACTCCATACGTCGTGAGTACATCCGAGACCTTTCTTATATTGAGTGCTATGTACAGGCTCCCCGCCAGGTACAGGCCATACTTAAACTTTGGCAAGAGTCACTGGAAAATCGCTGATGATCAAGTTACAGTCTCTTCGGTTCAGCTATACTTTTCTCCGACGTCCAATATCAAGAAGTCCGCTGAGGCACTGCAGATATACTTCGACTCCCGAGACGACCCCCCTGGTTACTACTCACTTCTTCATCCAGTGCACGACCACTTCAGCCTACGAAGGGGCACTGCGCCTCGGACACTGTTCGAGGAGCCCAATCACAACTAACGCTCACGAACTTCCAGAGATGCGCCCAAGTGTTCCCTTTCCCAGGTAATCGGTACCACCCCAATGTGGATATTCCTTGGATAAGAATGAGCTGATGAGCCGGGTGAGCATCCGTCAGTAATGTGGGTGACCCAGGCTGTGCGTGCGAGACAACGTGGGGTACTTATAACCTCTAGTACTTTCACTGTCCGCCTCCCTTCCGATCTCTCCCTCTTCGCTCTCGTCGGTTCAAGACTCAACACTGCAAGATGATTGTATGTCCACCTGGACTCGTGCTAGTAAGACCATAGTCTGTCAAGATCAGTGCAGTATCGCTGACTTAGATCGCATCTCTAGGTGACTGGGGCATCCGGGTTCATCGGCGCTCATGTGGTAGTGCAACTGCTCGAGGCCGGCTATCGCGTTCGGGGGTAAGTGAATATCCCTACGACTAACAGGGCCTACGATCGTATCTATGTCTCATTGCTGCTTATGCCTAGAACTGCTCGTGGAGCGAAGCTTGAGGTGCTACAGGAACACTTCAAAGACAACTCGAGCTTTGAAGCAATCGCGATCGATGACATCGCTACCGCAGACTACTCCAAGGCACTGGAAGGTCATCTGACAGGTGTTCACTCTCACTGGCAGTATATGGACTGCAACTGATGATGCGTCCCGCATTCATCATAGGCGTAGACGCAGTGTTCCATATCGCATCGCCTATAGCTGGGAAAGCCTTGCCCGAGGACTCGCTCAAGGTGTGGCACATCTAGCTTTCTACGCGTCTCGCTAACCCCGTCTCTCCATATAGGGAGCTATGGATGGGACTCTTAACATACTCTGTCAAGCAGTGAGCGCTGGGATCTACAAGATGGTCATCACGAGTAGTTTCGCCACCTTTTTCGACCGTAAGCTTCCTGTGATAATCAGTGTCACCGTAGACTAAACGCTATCCATAGCTGGGCAAAAGGACACATATGTCGACAGAGTACTCACAGAGGAAGGTTTGTGCTCACGCACATGATCTCACACCATCTGCCGCAACCACTGACTGTTCTTTGTAGATTGGGGCGAGACATCCCGCAAGGACCTCCTCAGCGGAAACCACAACCCGCTCTACGTCTATTTCGGCACCAAGATCCTCACCGAAAAGGCGGTGTGGCATTTCGCTGGCGAGCATCCGGAATTGGACCTCACAACCAGTACGCCCTCGAGATCCTCTTTCTCTCCAGCTCACGATGCTCACGTCTCCGTCTCCCATAGTCAACCCGCCTTTCGTCTACGGCCCGTTTGTGCTGTACCTCGCAGACAGCCCCGCAGCGCTCGGCTCTAACGTCCTCATCTACCGCCTCATCGCCGGCCTGCCTGGCCGTCCTCTCCCCGTCCAGACCGCACCCTACTGGATCCACGTCCGCGACGTCGCGCGCGCGCACGTCCTCGCGCTTACGCTACCCAAAAACCTTTCCAGGAGCGGGGGCGACAGCTTGGAGCGCAAGCGGTTCATGCTTGCGGGGCCCGGCTGCCCTCTCTGGACCGACATGGTGAAGCACATCGCAGAGAAACATCCGCACTTGAGGCACCGCCTGCCGTCGCTGGAGAACGCGCCGGAGCCGCCCAGGGCGCTCGCGCGGCACGACACGACGCGCGCGAGGGAGATCCTGGGCATCACGGAGTATATCAGCTGGGAGGAGACTGTCGACAACACGGTACAGGCGCTGCTTGAGGTGGAACAGGTGTGGGCTACACCCGCGTAGTGACTCTGGAATCGCGTCAATAATCGAATCCTGCACGGGCTAAGGCTTGCGCAACATGACTCCTACGGGCACGAGCCCGTGCTTCAACGTGCACGAGAAAACAGCACGATACGCACCCTGACGTTCCCCAACCAAGTCTGAGATAAGAGCTGAGCTGGAAGCTTGTGGCACTTCGTAGACGTTGACTTACTACTTGTTGTATTATTGTCAGTTTCGGATGATCATGCAAACTTCCCGAAGCTGTATACTTATCGTCCTATGTATGGCCGGCTAGCTCAGTTGGTTAGAGCGTGGTGCTAATAACGCCAAGGTCGTCGGTTCGATCCCGGCGTTGGCCAGATGATATTTTTTCGTGCTTTTTGGTCGTTCTTTTCGTGGTTACGTACGGTCAACCCATTGTTCAAATGGATCAGACGCAAGAGAACCTATATCCACACAAGCACACATCGCTTTTTCACCAGTGCTACTTCACCACACGCGTACGACCAGCATTCGTCCCTCCTCCTTCACCAGTCACTGGCAGTCCTCCACGAAATGCATCGACATGTACACCCCTCCCCCTTCCCCGAAAAACGCCACGAAGAGCACCCCCACGTGGAGGAACGGGCGGGACACCTCTCCCACCCCGAGTCAATCCCCGACCACGTGTCTGCACATGCGGAGGAACTGCCTGATCCAAGTCCATGGACTCGCCCGCGTCCAAATGTCCAGGACGGTCCCCGCCCCGTCGCGAGTACCCCCGCGAGCCTTGCAAAGCCCCTCGTTTCGCTCCGCGCCCAAACTGTATGGCAGTTGGCACGAGCGAGAGCGAGTCGAGCGCGCCTGTGAGCGCGTCGACGTCGCCCGACGCGGCTTTCGATTTCTCCTTGCCTGCGGTCTTCGAGCCTTTCCTTCTCGCACCGGCGTGCGGTTGTGGCTGAGATTGGGTTGGCGCGGTGTGGTCGTGGTCGTGGTGCGCTTTGGGCGGCCGCTCGATCTGGATCTTTTCGAACAAGATCTCTTCTTCGTCGTCTTCCTCTGCGTCTTGAGCGATTCTCTGGTCGGCAACATCTGCCGTTTCATTGTCTTCGTCCTCGTCCTCGTGACCGTCTGCAGTATCCGCGCGTGCCTTCCAGGGCTTCCGGACGAGGCTCACGCCCTCGCCCCACTTCTTCAGCAGACCGCCGACGCCTTTGTTCGTCACTGCGAAGAAGTACTCCTTGGGGTACCCGTGCGTTTGGATGAGGTGCAGTCGGCGACCCTTGGGAGTCGAGAACCGCGTCTCGCAATCGCTCACAAGGCACATAAACTACGTCAGAATGGATTAAGGTCAAGGTTTGCGTACACCGGGAAGATACGGGAGGCTACGCACGATCTTCTCACCGCGCTCCTTGCGCACGGCCGCGAGGGGGTCGTGGCATTCTGTCTGGTGCTGCGGTAGCAAACAAGCGGGTCAGTACAGTCTCAGTCAAGCCCAAGCATCGATCAGCAGTGTCTTTCCACGCTCAGGACGACATGTCTTAGGAACCCAGCCTATCGCAACCCATTGACAGAGCAACGGTATCCTGTACAGCCTGGATGCTCATATTGCTCTCGAATATTTTCGCCAAGATGTTTGCACGCGACGCTTCCTGGACAAGGAGGGAGCCACTCACCAACTCCAGTAACCGCGCGTCCGGGAACACGCACCCGCATCCCTTCTGTTCGCACACGTGTGCATGATACATCGCATAGTGCGCCTCCAGCTCGCGCGTCCCAGAAAGCGTCGTCGGCCGATGTGGAGGATTGCATGTCGGCGGAAGTGTGCAGAGAATGTGGCCCGAGGATGATGTCGATGGCTCCCCGGAGGCGTGTGGCGGTGGTGTCGCGCTTGTCCGCGCTGCCTTGAGCGTCGGCGAGGAGCTCGTTGACGACGATGGTGAGACAATGGCTGGAGAGCGGGCGCGTTTGAAGGCTGCCATGATGGGACTCGGAGATGGGAGGATGGCAGGAGGATGGTGTCCGATGGAATCATGGAAAGAGTGTGAGTTGGGCGCTTCAACCACGACGCGTTCTTCCGGAACACCGGCCCGGAGGCCTTTAGGCACATTTTCCGGCGAGTCATCAAATTTGCTCTAGTCTCTCCAGTGTCTCTCCTCGTCTCCTCGACTCAGAGAGTCTGTGTCTACTGACCAACATCAGATTCAATATCATGAAGCGTAATAGTGCTCGACAACACATCTGAGCTGCACAGGTAAGTATTCAGCTCCATGGACACCGAGCCGGTGAGTTTTCAATTTTGCCCTCAGCAAAAACCTCTCGAGTCTCGTTCTTTCCTGCTTGCAAAGGACAGACCGCTGCCAGACTTCTAAGGAAAAGAGGCTCTCAAGTAGCTGGGCATATCCGCCAACGTGAGGTGAGGAGAATTGGTACTGTATGCGCTCACTCGTTCAAAATGACAGCATCCGCAAAATTGACTCAGGTTTGCAATAGCTGTCCTACAGATCCTCTTCTCGTGCACAGGACGGCTAAGAGTCCTCTGTACCTCAGACAGCGCCCAGGGATGGCTTTGAGTCGTGACTGTTGTACACAGGTGGACGCATCGACTTCTCCACGATATATCACTGATATATCTTCCGCAGTGACGTCTTATAGGTGCGTATTGGTCCTTTTACTAGGTAGACTATTAAAGGAGCTATCGACGTGAGGGAACAATGGACGGTCCTACATTGGTGCGTATCGGTGCGCAACAGTCTGAATACTGCGCGCTACGGCTCAACTCAAAGCACTGGCAGTGACGAGTGTGGCCGAGTGTGGCGTCGGCGATGTTCGCGCCCCTGTGGGCCGCAAAATGACACATTTGTCATCGGTATTCAAGCAGTCGAGTTAGAGACGTCTTCCCAGGTACTCTTAGTCCGCTGCAAGATGGCAGTATGTTCTTGGGAGCCTCGCCCATTAACGTTAATAACAGCAACCGAGGTAGATGGGTACTCACTCAGTCCCACGCTTGTCGTTGTCAGCGTCCAGCGAGCTTGGGATATATATAAGTATAGCATGCTGCGCATCACTGCGTGTTATTGTAGTGCCGATCAGACAACCTCTCTAATATCTATTCGTATTTATAACAAATCAATACGCTCACTGGCACCATGAACTACTCGGCAACCTATGCTTGGGATGCCGCGGGAGGGCAACCGTAGTTGTATCTTGCTTGATTAGCCGCGGGGTACGGGCGAATACCAGACGGATTGGTACAGTACGAGACTTATCCTGCTGTATCTTCCTTGTATCCTCCTGCATCGCATTATTGAAGGAATCTCATTGGATTTTGGTGGCGCTCCCGACCGCCGGCGGCTAATACTTAGTGGCGAGTTAGCGGCTCATGTGCGAAGTCCTATGGGGATTTGTACCCATCACTGCATCAGCTTCGTTAACGCTTCACCATGAGCGCAGCAGCAGCGCCATAAGTATTATAGGCCCTCCGGAGGCGTATCAGCCGGAACCTACCCACTCATACTCACTACTCAACCTCTCCCCCATATATGTACCCCACGCTGGGAGACGACTCTCCGCGGTCGAGAATGCTCCTGCCGCAATGGTCGGGCTACCAGCTCCTACACACTCAGCGTCGCACCATCACCGGGCGACATGTAGCCCCTGTCCTTGCTTGCTTGGCAGTGATCTCCTACATTGCGTGGACGTTCCTCACACCCGTCCCGCCACATCCTTCCGTCCCTCATACTACACCTCCGCTGTACTCCGCATATCACGAAGAAATCCTACGACTGCCTCAACACAATTGGAATCAGAGCCGGCCGAGAGATGACGAGAAGTTCTTCTACGTTGCAGGCCACCTACATGGTACGTTCCCTATACGCGTCCTCAGCGCGACGAGCAAATGTGGAAGCATGCATGGTGCAGGGCTGGGATGGAACAACGCGTTGCAAGAGTTGCTTTTTAACGCATACCTAGCATATCGCTCGGGCCGATCGTACGTGGTGTCTTTTACTCTGATTTCGTTCCTCGTGTGACACAGCGATACTATTCCAGGAACGTCTTCTCGAACTACACCTGGGAAGAGCAGATGCCCTATGCTACGTATAACGGCCGGATTATCCCATCACAGATACCCTTTACTGCACTTATACGAGGTACGCCATGTAGATCGAGGATGAGATACAGAGGAATTGAGCATCGCACAGGTCCCATCGTCGGCGACCCATGGCCCGCAGACGCCAGTGCACCGCTATCCGTGAGCTGGGACTACTTCCACCAGCTGTGTCCGCAAAAGTACGAACTGAACGAAAACGACGTGAACGAAGACCACGAGAAATCCACCTCGGCCGCCATAGTCACGGACCGATGGTCAGCGAAACTGAAGAGCGTTCCCGAGGCCTGCGTGCAGTCAACATACGACATGAAGTACGTCTACAGCTTCGACTAGTGAGTCCCGTTCCTCCCACTCTCCCGTACCACACCCAACCCACGGTCACCCACGCGCGTGCAGCATCTTCGGCGTCCGCTCCTCGCTCGTGGATATCTGGCCCGAGTTCTCCAAGTCCCCGATCATGACCCGCTTCTTCTACTCCTCGCTCGTCGAGCTCGCCTTCGACACCAACCGCGACCTCTTCCTCCCGCCCGGCCCCGCCGCCTCCGAGCCGCTCCTCACCGGCCGCGCGCCCACCACGAACGCGGAGCGCTACCCGCTGATCCCCGGGCTCCTCGTCCTGCACGTCCGCCGCGGCGACTACGCGCACCACTGCACGCGTCTCCGCGACCGCCACGAGGACTTCATCAGCACGAACACGCTCCTCGGGAGCGACCCGTTCGACGTGCCCCAACCGGGCCTCGCGGACGAGTTCCTCCTGCCTGCGGATCAGCGGCTCCGCGCGCGCGCGAAGCTCTCCGCGGACGCGCGCGAGTACTACCGCCGGCGCTGCTTCCCGAGCGTCCCCGAGATGGCCGCGAAGGTCGCGGAGGTGCTGCGGACGCCCGCCGCGCGCGGCCTCAGACGGGTGTTCATCATGACGAACGCCAAGGAGGCGTTCATCTCCGACCTGCGCGAGGCGCTGCTCGAGGTGGCAGATTGGGAGATGGTCGCGAGCAGTCGCGACGTCGCGTTGAGCTGGGAACAGCAGTACATCTCGCAGGCTGTCGACAGTCTCGCGGCGCAGCGCGCACAGGTCTTGATCGGGAATGGGGTGAGTGACTGTGCGGTTGTACTGCTCGTCGCGATGCTGATGCACTTGGGACAGTTCTCTAGTCTCACATCGAATGCCGTGCTGTTCCGGATGGCGAACAACTTCCCTCCAGAAAGCTCACGATTTTGGTGACTGTCCGATGAGACCCGTAGAGCGCAATACATACATTATACATCCAGAGCTATACTTGAGAGTGTAATCGACAGCAGTATTAGAGGCAGTGGCTACGCAGAGGCGTTCCCATGTAGTAATAGACAACAGTGCGATGTGTACGACAGCAGTCCGAGATCACTCTTCATCCTCGAAGCGGAGGATGCGCGCGTCCTCGTCGACGGGCAGATTCCTGTACCCTCTCCGTCCCTGTACTCTCGTCGCTATCGAGTCGACCTGCTCGGCTATCCACTCGTACGCGATGGCGCCCAGACCGAGGATGAACCATGGCACGCTCGCAAGAGTGTCGAGAACACCCGAGGTCGAATAGTGCCGCAACCCGGTGTCTCCTCCGGGCAACCGGATCGCCCTGCGGGGACCAAGCATTCAGTGTGAGGCTAAAACAACCGCCAAAGTTAGCACTCACCCTCTCGAGTAACCGCCGCGCTTGTGGTACCAGTATCCTACGAGGCCCGCGAAGCACGCGGGGATGAAGAACATCATCAGCCAGAAGAACGTGCCGTGGCCCTTGAGTCCTGGACAAGGATGTTTGGTGCCATGATCGATGCGTTGTCCGCCTTCGCAACTGGAGAATGGGATCTTGCGGTACGCGGTCAGGTCGTACCAATATTCTTCGCCATTACGGCACTGCGCGACTGGGTCTGGATCCCGAGGTTGCAACCCTGGAAGGAGAACACACTCCCCATCGGTGTTCCGCGCATAGTTGAACTCGCTGCGATAGCGAGACGGTCAGCTAGTTCCTCGAAGCCATGTTCCGCATGAAAGCATACCATTCGAAGTCTGTGATCTTACACTGGCAATTCTCGACGGTCTTCACCTTGGCCCTCTCCTGACTCCCGACGATACAGTTACGGTCGCGACGACGACGGTGGTAGAACGTCTGTAATCCGCACGGATGAGCATGACATGACTGACACCGGATAGGGGAAACTCACCCGTCTGCCGAACAAACAGATATCGTCGCGGTTCTCGCTGGGACTCCACAGCTCGAAGTCGTCGTTGTTTGGCTCATCCACGTTCAGTTCACACTTCGTGTTAGTAAGCGCCGAGAAATCGAGGTGGACGGCTACCGCGGCGTTCTTCGCGCGTGGGTTGAACCCGAAGAGGATGAACCTGCGGCTCGTGTCCGCCGGGACGGTCACGATCGACTTAATGTGCATGGGCTCGTCTGTGAACTTATACTCGCGCCAGCTTGTACCTTCGTTGGTGCTGAACACGACGTGATCGGTGGGCCCGTCGTCGAAGGCCATGATGAGAATGGAGCCAGAGTCGCCGAATTCCCATAGATGTGGCGATTTGCGTACTTCCTCCCATGTGAAGCCGGCATCGCGACTGAGGAAGGTGTCGCTGTCCGCGTAGGGGGCAAGGGACTCTCCAACATTGCCGACAGCCATGAGGAGACCTGGAACCGAGGGCGTGCTATATGTGGCACGGACGTCATACCGTTCGGTGTACCCGTGGATGTGAAGAGCACACTTCTATAGTTTATTGAGTAACATGACGTGTTCATAAAGAGTGACCACTCACCGTGGATTCACAGGCATAGGGGTTGCCGTTCGAGTCCTTTGTGGGAGGGACCAACGGGCGCCAACTACCACCTGCGACGCAAATTCAGCACACTGTCGTGCTCGATAAGATGTTGCTCACCGTCATTATGAGTAATCCGGGTCTGTAACTGCTTCCGCTTCGAGAGAGGCGCTTCGTGCGGGTTACTGACGACGTTGATGAGGGCAATACCGTCGAGACCAATCATCTTCTCAAAGTCGACGTATCCGGCATCGTTCCGGTTCACATTGTCGATCGAGAGACCGTAGTATGTGCCATTTGAGTTCGACTTGAGGATGTTACCCCAGTATGGAGCTGGTGGCTCCGATGTTGTGACGTGCAAGAAGACTGACATCGTGCTTGACTCCAAGATGGTGTAGGCCTGGAGACGTGCATAAGTATTCGAGGCTAAGTGTGATGACGATAGGACGTACATGCTGGTCGGGGCGCATCGTAGGTGGGAACTCCCCAGGGGCGAACTTGCGGCCGTCCAGAGAGACCTGGATATCCAACGTCTGTTTCTGGGACAGATACTAAGACCGGATAGTTGTGAGCCCCATAAACGCAGCGGAGTCAGATAGATGTCTTCCTCACCTCCGCGACGATCAGGTACTCTGAGAACTTCGCGAAGCCGACGACATGGTCAAATAGCTTCGTCTTCTTCTCGAAGAAGTTCGTGCCGCTGATGAGCTCCAGAGGGTTCTCGAGCGCGAACGCACGCTGGTTGCCTTGCTTATTTTTATACGACTCGCAGAGGATCTGGTTCGGGTCGACCTTGAGCTCCTCATCGCGCGCCCACGCGCAATTGCGCATGTACTTCCCGATCTCCGTCCAGTCTCGGCCGTTGGTGAGCGAATAATGGGTCTGAACGTGGCAGTTCTCTCCGAAGCCTGTGCAGCCCTCGTTACCCGTCCAGATCAGGTAATCAGATCGGCCGGGGTGGAAGTGTAGCACCGGCAGACCGAAGCTGTTCGGTACTGTCGGTCCGTCCAAGGTAAACCAGGACTTTCCGGTGTCTGTGGTGTACCAGAACTTCTTTGTGTTCGTGATGAGGTAGGCGCGGTCGGGAGCGAATCTGTGGTGGTAGAATGCGATGAATCTGTCCTCTGGTCGGATCTGAGTCCAGGTGTAGCCTTCGTTTGGTGACTGCCAGATACTATCATCCGCTAGTCGAACAAGAATGACGGTAGACTCGCGGAAGTAGGAATATTGAACGATCGGGGCAGGAAGATCGGACTGCGGAACATTAGTGACAATGGATACGACGAAGAGTATCGTACTCACCGCTCGATGGATGATTGAACCTTCCTGGGGTTGCGCTAGAGTCCCTCGTTAGTCCCCTCGGCGATAACAAGCCTACAACGAGAGACCTACCATGCTTGCAAGACTTCTCGACAGGCTTATCCTTTGGGTTGTCACCGCTGACACAGGTATTCCCCGGGATCTTCCGGAAACCTGAGGAGCCCATGTACGTGTGGTCTCGCTCTTCACAGACACCGGGTTGGATCGGCTCGGGTCCAGCTGGAACGCACTTGTCCCCGTCCCGGATGAAGTTGTAGTCACACTCGTAATCTTCGTCTCTACAGGGACACGGCTCCTCCTGGGGGACCGGGTCGACAAACTTCTCGCCGACATAGCAGTTGGCATCGGGCCTACGACGTTTGTAAGATTGCTGCAACACAAGTCAGTTCCATGTGGTACCTCGCGTCCGTTGGTCTACCGTACCTTGTGGCCCATCAAACATTCGTGAGTGTGCGACCGCGCTGTCCACACTTCAAAATCGTCGTCTTTGCACTTGGGCCTGTCGAGGTTAGCGAAATCGAGGAAGACGGCAGCGAAGCGACGCCCATCATTGCTCTGGTCCTGCCTCGCGATCTGACCGATCAAGAGGAACTTCTGAGACGTCGAGTCGCCGACGGTCGTGAGGATCCGCGCTCGCATGCGGATGCCGAACTCGTACGTTTTCCTGAACAGGTATCAGCGTTGGTCACAGTCGTGCGAAAACGTACACACCAAGTCTTGCCGAAGTCAGTAGAGTAGCTGACCGAGTTTGCTCCTTCTTCATCGTTCACCGTGACTAGGATGCTGCCCGAGTCCCCGAACTCGTACTTATTCGCATCTCGGCGGATCATCTTCCACGTTATCCCGCTGTCGGTGCTAAGGAAGGTGTCGCACTCTTCGTATGGCTTGAGGTAGTCGCCAATCGATCCGACCCCCATGATCAGACCAGGCGCCGGCGAAGAGAATACACGGCCGAAGTTGTGCGGGAGGGTGACGGAGTGCAGATGCAGCGAACAAGACTCGTCTTCCGGCTTGCATTCGATACGGTTGCGGTCGATGTCCTCGGCAGGCGGTCGCAAGCGGGACCAGGTTCGGCCTAGGTATGTTCAACGATTAGCCTCGCCGAGAAGGTATGTTACGTACCGTCGTCGAATGTAATTCTAGTCTGGAGTTGCTTGATGTTGCGTCGGCTCTCCACCTCCTGAGCGTTCCGCACGACGTTCGCTAGTCCGACTCCCTCGACTCCATAGATGGTCTCGTAGTCGACGAACCCCATCTCGTTCCGATTCGTGTCCTTCAGACTCTCCACGAAGAACGTCCCGTTCGAGTTGCTCACGAAGAGCGTGCCTATCGCGCTCAAGTCGTGCACGAGCACGTCGACAGCAAGCGAGTGTGTCGTCGACTCCACAATCGTGTAGGCGTTCTCCCGCAGCCGCGCAGAAGACGAGTGCGGGAATTGTGCCTTGGCCCATGTCTTCGTGTCGACGGTGGCGTATAGCAGCATGTCGCCGCCGGAGCCCTCGGAGAGATCCTTCATCGCGACGACGGCGAACTTCGACACGATCGCGAATGCGACAACGCCGCGCGCGTTCTTGCCGATTCCGAGCTCCTCGATCTTCGTCTCTTTTTGGTAGAAATCTGTCGACGAGAAGAGGCGACTAGACGAGAGCGAATGGCCGCCGGAAGCGGAGGAAGACTGGTATGCGACACAATATATGAGATCTGAATGCGCCTCGTGCTTGAATTCCTTGCTGCTGTGCGCGAACTGGCATCGGGATGTGTCTTCCTTGAGGAGTTTCGGCTCACTGGAAAATCCGTCCGTCGTGTAGTACGTCTGCGCGGGCATGAGCGGAAGCGATAGACTAGCTGTTTACTACGCACCTCGTCATGACATCTTGAGCCCCAGCCTCCAGACTTGTCGCAAGCAGTGCCTTGGAAGAGGATGTATTCCCACTTCTTGGGGTCAGAGTGAAACGACAGGGGTCTCCCGACCAGTGCGGGTGGGATTTTGGTCTCAAAGGACTGCCACGAGTCGCCGCGATTTAGCGTACGCCAATGCTTTGTGCCCCTAGATAGAATGAATGCCTGGAAGTATATGTAAGCATCCACTAAAGTAGCCTTCTGGTACGTCGAATAGTGGCAAATGAGAGCACTCCTTCCCCACCCTGACTTTCCAGCACACCGCCGAGAACCAACAGAACGTTACTCACCACTCTGTTGTCGAACGGGTGGTCGATGACCATGGCAGCCTGTCCCTCGGGCACATTCTCCGCTCCTTTCCACGTCTTGCCCTCGTCCGGAGAGACATACACAATGCCTTTGATGACGTCGTGGTAGATAGCATTCTATGTACCGAGACAAAAATATGGGTCAATGAACGCGTCATGTGGTACCGCGCGGTATACGTACGGGAGTGTCATCAAAGAAGAATAGTCTTGCCGGGAGGTTGTCGAAACGTGTGAGTGAGTGTTGAGGCTGGCCGGCGGCGACGGCGAGCCAACAGGCGACGGTCCAGACAAGTACAGCGAGCCCGTAGTGGAGGGCCATGGAGAAGTGTTGGTCGCTGCGCAGCACAGCGAGCTGGCTGGTGGCGGCGGCGGAGAAAGAGTAAACGTGGAGGCTTCTAATTGACTGTAAGGAAGGTAAGTAAGCTGATCTAATCAGTGAAACACCCAGCATACCGCAGTTAAACGCCTAACTCACATCGGTTCTTACTAAGTACTTACTAGTGTCTCAATTCACCTTCTTATTTTTTCAATCTCTCAGTACTTACGTACGTTACTTATCTCCCGCCCGGGCGTCTGAGTATATTGATTGCTTAGGTACCACCATTGGCATTTGACCACCATCTTCACTTGATCTCGACAATCTGCTTTCGACAACCACTGGTCCAGGTGCGAGCACTGACTATAGTACCGATTACACTGACTAGCATGCGGTCGACAACGGGTACGAGGCGCTACTCGAATCAAACTAACTACCACATGCATATGGATGAGATAGACCCATCAGTATCGATAACATTCTAGCCTAGGTCTACGAGACGTGTGTGTATACAGTACGCACCCCACCACTACGGTCGAAGTAGACGCAGTGGTGGAGTGCAAACAGGGTGCACACAAGCAACCAGTGCACCCGATCGGCCTTGCAATTACCATCCACAGATGGTCTCGAATACAACTTCAAGCCCTGACGCTTGACGACGCACTCACAGTATCTCCTATCTCTCCAACATGTCTCTTCTTCACACAGGCAAAGTCCCTGTCGTCACCGGGTCGTCTCGCTCCATTGCTGCGGCTATCGCTACACGTCTTGCATCGCAGGGCGCGAATGTCGTTATCAACTACGTCTCCAAAGCCAAAGCCGCGCAGGGCGTCGCAAACGCCATCAACGCGAAGGGTGCAGGCAAGGCCATGATGATCCAGGCGGATGTTTCTTCGCTCACCCACATCAAGCGGCTGGTCGCGGAAACGCTTGCTCAGCTCGGCCGCATCGACATCATAGTGCTCAACGCGAGCATCATGGAGTTCAAGACACTCTCCCAGGGGACAGAGGAGAGCTTCGACCGCCACCTCAACTCGAACGTCAAGGGTCCGCTATTCCTCATGAAGGAGGCCGCGCCTCACCTGAAGGAAGGTCAAGTTTTAACTCGTTCCGTCTCGTTCAGCGCATCATAATTGATGTTCCCATCTGAAATCGCAGGGAGCAGCATCATCGTCACCGCGTCCGCCATCGTCCCCAACTACCTCCTCTACGCCTCGACGAAAGGCACTACCGAACAGCTCTTCCGCACCCTCGCGAAGGAGCTCGGCGCGAAAGGCATTACCGTGAACTCGATCGCACCTAGCCCTATCGAAACGGGCATGTTCCGGCAGGACAAGACAGAGCAGCAGATCAACTTCTTCGCAGGGCTGCACCCGCAGAAGCGACTGGGCCAGCCTGAGGAGGTCAGCAACGTCGTTGCGTTTTTGGTTAGCCAGGAAGCCAGCTGGGTGAACGGTCAGACGTTGAGGGTGAACGGGGTAGGTCTCTTCCGTGTGCTGCGTGTCTACCTTGTTGACGCTGTCCTCCAGGGTTTCGTAGTTTGAGCTATTGGATTTTTCATCGTCGGTAGATGTCTATGCAGCCTTCGTCTCGTGCAACGGTACATTGGGCAACTAACCACACATCGACGCATGATGTTTTCATCCCGCGTTTGAATGCCAGGGCTCGAGCTACATCACGCACTTCACAGAACCGTGAGTGATTTTACCGACTTCCATCTCGACTCTGGATATACTCGAAACACTCGTGTGAGTTTTTATTGCACTCGTGACAGTTCTACGGTACAGTGTGTGCCCGCCCGTAGGCACTGAGGCACCTCGGAGAACAGGATGTGGGTGCTGCATGCATGCGCCCCGGATGCCTTCTGTTGCATGGGCGCTGTGCGCTCAGGCAGAACGGAGCGACGATAGCTAATAAACAAACCCAAACATTAGCTAGCGATACTTATACGCAGGTGCCAGAGAGAGGATCAAGAGCTCGTACTGCTACAACGTTCAACCACTCAGCCCACAGACGCCTTTGTCATTGTGCGCATTACGTCTCTTGCATTTGGGCTCTTAGGCAGGACTAACCGAGTACGATATATAGCGTGCAAGATCTAGGTATGGCTAGCCTCGACTACAGACTGCCAGAGCCAGCGGTCGATCAGCCGTACATCGATGTATCGGCCTTAGAGGCAGGAATCATCCACCTCCCTCTTCAACTCTTCCTCAAAGACGCCACGCCCGACGAAGTCAGCATCTGCCCGTCGCTCGCGTTCTCCCTCCGTCACTCTGCCTCTGGAGCGCACCTCATCTTCGACCTCGGCCTGGGCCGCGACAAGTCGAGCTACCCGCCCATCGTACAGGCGCTCATCGAGAAGTGGATGCCGATCGACGTCCCTCAAACCGTCGACGAGTCGCTCGCGAAGGGCGGTGTATACCCGAAGGACGTGCAGACGATCGTGCTCAGCCACCTGCACTATGACCAGTCAGTATCGGTATCTCTCATACCCACCATACAATCAATGTCAATGAGGGCTCACAACGTGTCCTTTGTATCAGCATCGGCGACGCGTCGGCCTTCCCGAACGCAATATTCATACTCGGCCCAGGCAGCGGCGAGCTGCTCGCCGCGGGCTACCCCTCCGACCCGTCCTCCGACATCCTCTCCTCGACCGTCCCCGCCGGGCGCACGCGCATCCTGCGCCCGGACGACTTCGCCGCCGCCGTCGGGCCTTTCCCGCGCGCGCACGACTTCTTCGGCGACGGGAGCCTCTACCTCGTCGACGCCGTCGGGCACGTCGCAGGGCACCTGAACGTCCTCGCGCGCACGTCCGCGGACGGCGCGTGGATCCTCCTCGGGGGTGACACCGCGCACGATACGCGCCTGCTCACGGGCGAGTGCGAGGTTGCGTGCCTGCCCGGCCCCGGGGGAAGGTGCTATGCGCGCATGCGGACAAGGAGAGGGCGGTCGAGCACATTCGGAGGACGGGCTCGCTGCTAGGGGTGCCGAGGGTGCATGTGCTACTTGCGCATGACCGGGAGTGGTACGAGAAGAACAGGGGTGGGCCGGCGTTACTCCCTGGGGTGATCCCTGCGGCGATGTGAGTGCGCGCGTCGTCGTAGTCAGTTGGAGAATGCGGTAAATTGCTCACCTCCAGTTACCATTGGTGATCTTGGATGGGTGAGAAAGAGGTCCGGTGCGACTGTAGTGACGTGAGCTACATAGGGCGGCGTCGCGAGAAAGTACTGAACGCCGCCGATCTTGACCTCAAGAGATGCCCGTTACCGAATGCCTATGAAGCGAACAAAGCGCGAGGACATACTGTCGTACTATTTCATTTGATGCTTGAAAGTACAACACAAACACAAACGAGAGATGAACGACGACTGATCTGCAGCAGCAAGCAGCCAACGCAGCGCAGAGTACTCTAGTTTTTGTTGATGAACGAAATGAGCGTGCCTGGCATGAATACGGTCTTCGAGCGGTCCATGAAGTTCGCCTCGTCGGCCGGACCCACGACACTGCTGTACTCGTCGCTCCCGATGACCTGGAAGATCTTCTCGTATGACTCCGCCTCGAAGACGGCCATGCCCTTGAACGTCGAGGTCGTCGCGGCGCCGATCGCGAGGATGCCCGCATCGAACGCGTGGTTGTAGTGGTGCTGCGAAGAAAACGCCTGTCAGAAACACGTACTGCGCGCCGGAGACCAACGCAAAGAGCCTAGCGATGCGGAGCCGGAGCACGCCATCGAGCTGCAGGGAAGGAGAAGGAGAGGGGACGGGGACGGGGACGGGGAAGAAAGCCGAGCGAGGAAGTTAGCGAACCTGTTCGTATTTGAGGAGATTCTTCTTCGTGATCTCGAGGTTGGCGAAGAGTGGGCCATGCACCTCGTGCCAGTACTTGTAGAAGTCGGCGTCTGAGATGTCGTCCTTCTTTGCCATCAACGCGATGACGCGCACGCGGTCCGTGCGGACGGGAGGGGGTGTGGTGGCAGAATCGGAGGACATGTCTGATCCCGTCGACTGGGTTCTCGGAGGAAGAGAGGTGGGTGGAAGAGATGCGCTGTGCTAGTGTTCGCTCCGAGCGTCGAATCCGCTTTTATGTGGATGGCTGAGAGTGTGCGTGGTCCCGGTCCCGTGGGGCGGAGAGGCGTTGACCCTGCGCCGTGCGGTGACCGTAGACGTGATGGCGGTTGCTGAGAGAATAAAAAGCTCGGATAACTCGTTGCCAATTCGTGCACCATATCCAGCCTAGTGACAATCCGCACTGTATAGAAGCAAGTGAGAAGCGATATCAGGCTCTTGCGGAGTTCAGACGCAGCGAACAAGTCAAGTCACCGAGCAGCGATCTGCTAGCATCAACAGCATGTGCGAATTACCACAGAAACTGAACGACCCATCGGTATTGAGCAGGTATACGGGTTGTGCGGTAATAGTACGGTCCCCGTGAGACAATGAATAATACATACCAGTTCAGCGTTGGCGATTGCACACGGCATGCTGGCATCATTTTGTCATAGCTACCGTGTCGCACAAGGCACATCCAGCACCTGAAGTGTTGATCCTGTTTACCAGACTCTGATCGAGGTTTCTGCAGACGTCTCATGATGGACTTCATGCACGAGGAACATCATATGAGAGATCACCTTGAGAAAGGGCGGATAAGACTCATCGGTTGGTGTGCAATTTGCAAAGCGGTCGTGTCGCTGTAGTTGATAGGCTCCACAGACATCTTGATGAGTCGCATGGGTGGAATACACGCCGCGTTCACGCTTCGTGGATGGAAGGTGGTGTTGGGTACCCATATTGCAGCGGCAGATATGACACAGAGGGTCACCCGTTATCAGCATGATTATGCATCGCA